>JAGFPH010005198.1:46782-67273 GCA_018207615.1 Philaenus spumarius
CAACTTACTGTAGTCAAAATAATATTGTTTTTAATCATTTTATTTTTACTACATTTTAGAACAAAACAAAAAAATAATATTCTACCTACGTCAATCGTATAAAAAAATTATTGTCATAGGCGGGATTCGATCGCGCGACCTTTGAATTACTGGCCGTGCTCGCTACCCCGTGCGGCCGCCGCCGCGATGCTAGATTGACAACACAAACTTGTTTATTTTTAAACATTTCCCCATAATTATAAAACGCCGAAGTTTTGATAAAAGCGGGTGGTGTCATTTTGTTTGGCATCTTAAGCACTATAAAATATACTGAAAATTTGATCAAAATCGTTAGAGCCGTTTTTGAGAAATTTGCATTTTTGTCATTTTTTATGGGTTTTTAGGGGTAAATTACCCTTAAAAATGAAAAATTCCAAAAAATGAAAAAAACGCCTGGAGATATTACGGTTTAGTACCTACATACCAAATTTCATGAAAATCGGACCAATAGTGTCCTCTCTGGTCGTGTATACATACAGACAGACTGACAGACAGACACCACTCTAAAAACACTTTTTTGGGTTCAGGGAGTACCAAAACAAAAAATTCCACTAAAAATATTTTTGGGTTCAGGGAGCACCAACACAGATAATTGCACTAAACAATTTTTTGGGGTTCTGGGAGCACCAAAACAGATAATTCAACTGAAAATTCAAATTCAAACATTTTTACGAAAACAATACTTTCTCCATATACTACGTATAGAGTGTAGAAAGTAAAAAACCTAAATACATTATTAAGTAGAAACTACTAATCATGAACCTATTACGTTTTTTAAGGCTTATGCGTATTGAAAGTTATTATGTGATTTGTTAAGAAGAGTTTTAGTAGTTTTTTTTATTACAATATGCGTCGTAACCAGATGCTACTTTTTGTTTTAGAGAAGATCATGCTCATTTCAGTATGACCGAACCCGAGTTCTTGCACTGTTCTGAAGTCGAAGAAGATTTGAAACAGCAAGAAAACATGTGGGATTTGTTTGATAAGTTCAATAACGGTAAGATGAACGTTGCGATATATTTTGGAAACTTTTCAATTATTTGTTTGTGTTTATGTTTTAATGTTTACATATTCCGTCTGAATAAAAATGTCTGGAATGTAGAAAATCCATCATAAATGCCATTTGGCAGTTTTAACTTGGCCTAAATGGGGGAAAATGAATTTAGTTTTTGATCGGCAATGTTTAGTATCATAGCGCCGCATTATCGATTAATCGATCGATACCGATTGATCTATGATCAGATCTAAGCTATGCGCACTGTCCAATCGTACAATGTCAAGACTGGTTGGTGGTCTATCTACATCTTGTTGTTTAACATTCTAATGTTACGGCAACACTTCAATCTTTTCAATCTTTTTTTACTACGCTTCTTTACGAGCGACGCAGTGCTCAGTGTATTCAACAATTTTATGACTCTAAAATTAATTACTAAAACGACAATACTTCGACAGCTTCGTGACCTCAAGAATTCACGTTCCCTGTGCAAGGAGGTAAGACTACATCTACACGGCCAAAGAAATACAACTTGGTAAGTTCCAGCAATTCATATTATTACGGTAATTCGTCTTCCAATTATACGTTCCACTTCTAAGAAAAAAAATCCAGCAAATGACAAAACCCAATGAATATTTTTAACATTTTTGTAACTGCGATGTTATTTTTTCAATATGTTATATTATTATTTTAATAGTTTTTTCTGTATCTATTATTTAGGAAATATATCCATTTCAGTAGTGAATAAAAATTTTGTAATCTTGTCCTTTGGAAAATATGCCATCTAAACTGATATAAAAATATGTGTCAAAAAAATGTGTTGTCCTTCGTTGACTTTGTATCCATTTTGTACTAGTGTATACACACAAATTCAAACAAAGCTTTATATATGTACAAAGTCACCCTTGAGTTCATTTCAAAATGCCACAGATAAACAAAAATAATGTGACAGAAAGTGGAAATGTATAAATGAAAATTCCTTCTAATTCAAAATAATTTTAAACATAATCAAGCCATTTTTAATATTTCCATGAGTTGTATATGTGTTATTTACCTTTCATACAGTGTTGGATTACGCAGCCCTGGGAGGTCCCCACCAGGGGCCAATGTGAGAGCTATCGTGGACAGTAAAAATCAAAATTTTAATACAATAAACAGGTGACATCAATTACAGCTTTTTCTTTGGACGTTTGGTCATTATGGGCCGGTTCAGGAGTTCAGGTTTATCTTTAGTCCGGGCTTAAATACCAGTTCAAACCGGTATTTGAGCTGCAGTTTAAAAATTGACTTCATTAGCTCGGGTTTAACGTTAGACTCGGACTAAAGATAGTCCCTGCTTAAAAGTGGCAGGGATAAACTCGAGCTTAAGAAATCAGCTTCAGGAGTCTACATCGATTTAAACCCGAGTCTAAAAGATAAACTCGTGGGTTCAGGAGACCAAGTTCGAGCGTAAAAAAGATAGCCCGAGACTAAAAAAGAGCGATTTTAAGCTCCAACTTAAACCCACTGGGGGGCAGGTTTAAGTTGGAGTTTAAAAAAAGAATAGTATTTACATGTTTATTTACCGTAAAATTGCAAAAAGAGTTGTAAAAAAAAAATATTTTTCATAGTTTTTTACAGTGTTACTATAGAAAAACTGCTGTTTCTCAGTTATGGATAAAAATAACTTTCTTAATTTAGCAAATAATTATTATGTATATAAACTTATTTAAAAAATCAACATTTGAAAGGACTAGTAATAGGAACTACGTTTATAAGGAGGCATACGCATATTGCATTACGTACCGGTAATTACAATATCCCTTTACGTAACGTAACCCAGTAAAACAATCTTTTTACGTAATTTTAACCGTAAAAAGTCAAATTAAATCTCAATATGATACAAATTAGTCAAAACTACCTTTACTTATGATATATGTATATAACCAGTCCATAAGGCAAAAACAAAAACATTATATTTACTTATGAATTGATTGATAGGTTTTACCATTAATTTTTCAACGTATTTAAAAGGAAAATGGAATTGGCGAAAGAAATGTACTTTCATATAAATGCATATATGCAATGTAATAACAAGCTAGTAATATAATAGTTTACATAACAAAACAAAAAATACTATAAACACAAACTTAAAATCTTTTCCTTTACAAATAAAAATACACTTTAAAAAATAAAGGAATTAAACAGTCCTAACAAATAGTTTAGTAGGAAACTGTATTATTATTTAATAGATAATATAATATTAAAGAAAAAAAAAAATAAATAAACTGAAGTGATTAGCATAGTTTTTAATGAGAATTTGAGAACGTTTTAGTTTAACGGCGTTTATTGCGTTAAAGATTCACTCAGTAGATGAACAATTGTTTGCTCCAAGGTTTCTCTAGGTTCAATGCCGATAGATAGTGGGAAAGATACTGGAACAGGTGAGTTTTGAAGAGCATTTTCTTTCATTGTCACCCAGTAGCTCCTCTCTTCTCCTTAAAATAGCGTAAATAATATTACAAGAATAACGCCATCTCACGTCTACGGGCTTTCTAAAGAAACTGACCCAAAACAAAGACACATATGTCAGCAGGGTTATAAACACCCTCCCCCCACCCTCATCATATTGTTTAAAGAGCTGTTTGATAACGAAACTGACAGATAGAAGCTGGAGAGTCTGGCACGATGCGCCCAGGGTTAGGAGGTATTTTCTGTCGCTGCCAACGTTACCAAACAAATTCCCAGCATTTCCCTCTCATTTAGGCTCAGTCTTACTTTAAGCTCGGGCTACGTTAAGCTCGAGCTTATCTCATTTACGCTCGGACTCTTGAACCCAATTTTTAGTTGCAGGCTATTTTAAGCCGGGACTAACGTTAGACACTAACTATATAAACCCGAACTCCTGAACCGCCCCTAAATGTTGGACAGTGCGAAGTACAGTTTTTCTAAAATAAAATCTTCCTTCAGAGAAAAATTATAATTTACTTTTATATATTGTTCCAATGAAGTTTTTACATTTATATACTTTTGTTTTATCTTCTAGTTTGTTTGTTTCAGATAATTCAATATTAATTATGTGCCGTACGGCTTTGGTTTTGTATGTTGACTATCGACAGTAACAACTTTCTAAACAGACTAAGTACAAAATAGACATTCATTTTCTACGAACGTGTTCAATAAATGAGTTGTGAGAGTATTTCCCCTTTAAACGTACTATAAGAATCCTAAATTAGTACAAAATTAGTTGCATTAAGTGTTCTAACTGTACCTTCAGGCAGGGGCAAAAATACATCACATGTACCCATTTTTGGCCGCTTGCGTGTACATGCATCAGTCTGAGATTAAAGGGTGAGTGGTCCCCGTTGATTACCCAGCTTCAAGGCTTCGATGGTACCCTTGCTACTGCTACCTTGTTAATCTGGTACTGCTTTCATAAATCTTAAATAATTCGATCACACAGCTGAACTGCTGACATGAGTCGAGCAAATTTCCAATTTTATGTTTCAACCAACTATTTGGGAAATTGGAATAATCACGGAAGCGCTGAATAGCTACATGCGTGTACAAAATCTATATATATATATAAGCGAAATACCACTGACTCACTCACTCATTCATCACGATTTCTCAAAAACTACCGAACGGATTGAAATGAAATTTGGTATGTAGCTTCCTCTAGGGCCATAGGTGCTCACTAAGAAAGGGTTTAAAAAAAATTCGAAATTTTATGGGGGGTTTGGGGGGGATCAAAGTTATTAAAAAACAATTTCTTCAAAACTACCAAACGGATTGGAATGAAATTTGGTATGTAGCTTCCTCTAGGGCCATAGGTGCTTACTAAGAAAGGGTTTGAATAAATTCGAAATTTTAGGGGGGGTTTGGGGGGATCAAAGTTATTAAATCATGATTTCTTCAAAACTACCATTCGGATTGGAATGAAATTTGGTATGGAGCTTACTCTAAGGCCATAAATGTTCACTAAAAAAGGGTTTTAAAAAATTGGAAATTTTAGGGGGGTTTGTTGATCAAAGTTATTAAATCACGATTTCTTCAAAACTACTGAACGGATTGGAATGAAATTTGGTATATAGCTTCCTCTAGGGCCATAGGTGCTCACTAAGAAAGGGTATGAAAAATTTCGAAATTTTAGGAGGGGTTTGGGGGGATCAAAGTTACTAAAATCATAATTTCAGATCTTTTATTACTATGACAATAGTGTTTTTATTATTTAAGATCTATATATATAAAAGCCAAATACCACTCACTGACTGAACACTTAAAAAGAATACAATTACGTTAAAAAGACTGAAAATACCAACCACCACGGGCAACGCCGTACGGGTCAGCTAGTATTTATATATTAGTAGAGTTTTTTTTGTCCCTCAGCCTCCAGCCCCGGCTCATGTGCTGCTTAGTTCCGTTTGCATAGGAAAAACTCGCTTTGTGTTTTTAAACCTCGACCTTGCAGTGGATCAGAAGATGCCACCACGGTAAAATCCCCCACATCAATTTGAGCAGGGATTGGTATTTTACAAGGTCGGGCTATAAGGTAGTGTAAAATAAAAACAAAGTTGGAGAATAAATTCTTGGACTTAAAAATAACAAGCAACTTGAATTTGGAATTTTTAGAAAGGATACACACACTGATAATATAATTAATGCCGATTCAAACCATACAATGGAACACAAAATGGCAGCTATTCGATACCTGATTAAGGCTCTTCTTTACCTTGAAGAAAACTCCCGAGTGTACAATATGATTTCAATGCAAAAGGCCTGACTCAAGCCGAAAAATCGTTGAAACATGCATTCGTAATACCGTGTTTAGGATTCTATTTATAAATTAATAGTCTGGGAAACTACTTTAAGTTATAAAGAAAGCTTTAAATTTTTTACGTGTTAACTTAAAATATGGAAATTATTGCTTAACCCACTGAGGGCCATACGACACCACAACACCAGGTTTCACGGCGCAAACGCAACAACTTCACACATTTGCAAAAATTTGCATATATTTGCATAAACGATAATTTAACCCACTTAAAATTATCCAATCGTAATAAAACTGGCACCATTGGAAAGGAAATGAATTAAACTTAAATTTTTGTATTTACAACTTTTTCGTAAAACGTATATTTGCATACGTAATCATCGTTTTAAAATATGCATATCAGGCTACAGCTGTTTCCACGCGCGAAACTGCATACAATTGTACTGTTATTTCCCACTCTTGCAACGTTTCCCACCATCTACAATAATGTTTCTTTGGCATTTCTAACGATACCGTTGGATTCGTCGTGATTTCATCTTTCTGTTGGTGTCTTCCAATCAGATTTCACAGTACATTTACTGTTTCAGACAAGAGATACTGTAAACCCTTGCGATTGGACAGTCTCTCAATCGATAAACAGGCAATTTTGTCAACGATTATTTAGAAGGCAACGCCCAATGTTTTGACAGATTGCTTCACACCATTTTGTAGACGAAAGTCTGTAGTTTCGAATGGTGCCAAGTAATCCGGATAAAACCGGTTTTGTGATTGTCTAGACTGCAGTGGAAAGTGACGTTTTGGTGAGATCGCCTAGGGCGTTTGTTCTCACGCTATTCTAACGGCGCGACCTATTTGCACGTGTTTAGTCGGGAGTTTTTATTCGACAGATGTCTTTTTGTTATTCAAACAAATGTAACTCAAACACTTTTGTGAACTAAGGAAAGACAAGTACACCGTTCTTTTCTTTGATTTATCCTCTACACTTTCTTATAATAATATTTCATTTTTGGTCAAAGCATATATTAGTAAAGCACGTTACAATCTAGGCCTAGGTAGGTACCAGTTGAGTACTTGAAACATAAAAACTGTTTTTTTCAAAATAAAAAATTTGAAATTGATAAATGTTTTTATACAGTTCTATTTAGAACTAAATTACGAAACTTTTTTACGCTTACTGTTTACTATTTACTCCATGTTTACTATTTTTTATGTAGGTCTAAAGTTGAACTTTTTAACTTCGTTACTGAACATTTTTTGTTTCTTGAGCTAATAACTTTTACAATTTCAAAATAAACTAATTTTTAGTGGCATATTTGAATTCTTTGAAGTTTCTTCTACAAAAAAGCTATTGAACACATTTGGATTGGGGTTCATTTACTATTTTTGGCGAATTTTTAAAAATATGCTTGCAAAACGCTAAAAACGGGCTGGCCAATTTTAGCTTTAACCGTGGCCGTTGTTGGGTTAAAACTCCCAAAAAATGTGTTAAAAATAATCGATTTTTACTCATTTAAACTGTTGATTAAAAGGAGTTGCCGACGATTTATTTCAATTATGAGATATAAGACAAAAGCACAAAGGCTTTAAGAACAATTTAAGATGTTTCACAACTTTTTAGGTTGAAACACGGTAGTACGAAGTTCATATTTTTGCTGTTTTCCGCAAGGTATAGAAGACCCTTAATAGGTTCTATTATCTTCCATTAAAGAGGGAAGAACACAAGGAAGAACTGAATACAACATTCAAGGTAGCTGAGAATAATGGCTATCAAAAGGGAGTAATAAGAAAATTAATTCGTAAAATAAAACCAAAATTTAAACAATAAGACAGAAGTTAAAAAGAAGCAGGAAAATTCTGGGCAGGATTTACCTTCACTGGAAAGGAAACATACAAAATGAAGCAATTTTTTGGAAAATACAATGTGAAAGCGGCGTTCAATACAAACAACACTATAAAGAACAGATTAAGTAGGTCTATAGAAGAAATGGAAGCATACGATAGGAATGGAGTATACGAAATAAAGTGTAAGTGCAACGCAACATATATAAGCCAAACGGGACGAAAATTGAAGGCAAGTTTTGGAGAACATATTAGATCATATAAATACGAAAAAGCGATTCAAATTACTCTACACATCTACTAAATGAGGGTCATTTGCCGCATGAAATGAAAGACTCATTGAAGCTTTTACACCAATGCAACAAAAGAAGACGCTTAAATATAATGGACATTTTTAAACTAAAGATGAACGGAGAAAATATTATTAATGGACAAATATACAATCAATTAGAAATAACATTCCAAAATCTGAAAATGTTAAAAGTGTTAAAGAATAAAATAAACACATAGGTTGGTGCAGCCATCGGAACGTGTGGCTGGAGGCAGTACTCGTTGGAGGAAGGGCGTGGCTGGACTGTGTATAAAGACGAATCCCAAACGGATGAATGCAGTACTGAAGTAGGTCTCGAGAATGGAGGAACTCCGAAACGCATTGACGAACTCGTATAAAAGGGTTAAGCTAGGATTGGCAGAAAATTGTATTCAAACTGATCAATATTTATCCTAGCAGATATAATTTATATAATAATTTGAAGAATAATATCCTATATTAATTTTTTTAGATAAAATCTCAAAACAGGTTCATTCAAGTACATAAAATCTCAAAGAATTGTTTCTTCCTCTCAAAAAACAAGCTTTCGGTTGTTGGATTTTGTTGGCTAACGAACTCGTCCAAGCGATTTAGAAACCAACGTACGAGAGGCATTCAATAAGTAACGAGACAAATTATTATTGCTCGAAAACGGTTTATTGAATCAGTACAAAACTTTCAGGACATAAAGTTGGCAACCTTGCGATGACAATTGATCAGCTATTCAATCATATTTTGTAAACATAACCTCAAATTTACTCTGTTAACGATGGCCAGTCTGCTCAAGAATTGCACCGTGGAAGAACAACGTGCCGTGATCAGATTTTTAGTCGCGGAAGGTGAGAAAGGTAGTGACATCCACAAAAGAATGTTAAAAGTGTATGGAGACAATTGTTTGAATCGTTCGAACGTTTACAAATGGGTAGAACAGTTTCAAGACGACCGATCGGAGTTGGGACTTCCTCTCTCGAATCTCGGATTGACGCGTTAATTCGGCACAATAGGCGTATCACCGTTGAACTGATAAGTGAAAAAGTATATGCGAGTGTTGGAACAGTCCATAACATTATTCATAACAAGCTGCAGTACAAGAAAACCTGTGCGAGATGGGTGCCCAGACAACTCAAGGATGCTCACAAAGAAACCCGGCTTCAAATCAGTCAACAGTTGAAAAATCGATATTCGACTGAAGGAGAAGGTTTTTTCAAAAGAATTGTAACGTGTGCTGAAACATGGATCCACCACTATGAGCCAGAGTCAAAACGACAGAGCCTTGAGTGGAAGCATACGACTTCTCCCATTCAAAAAAAATTCAAGACCCAGCCATCTGCCGGTAAAGTCATGCTTACAGTATTCTGGGATTTTCAGGGGCCAATTTATTGTGATTTTCTTGAAGGCCAAAGAACAATCAACAGCCAGTACTACAGTGGCATGCTGGAAAACAAGATAAGACCTGCAATTCGAACGAAACGCCGTGGGCTCTTAACTGAAGGCGTGATTTTGCTTCATGACAACGCCCGTCCACATACGGCACAGCTGACGAAAGAAAAACTTCAGAAACTGGGATGGGAGATCCTTCCACATCCCCCCTACAGCCCCGACCTCGCTCCATCAGACTTCCATCTTTTTGGACCCCTTAAAGATGGTATACGAGGGATACATTTTCAATCCAATGAAGAGGTAAAAAATTAGGTGCAAAAGTGGCTTCGAGATCAACCTAAAGAATTTTATGCCAAGGGCATTTACAAATTAGCAGAAAGATGGGACAAGTGTATAAGTGTTGCTGGGGACTATGTTGAAAAGTAACCAAAGTTTTGTACTGGTTCAATAAACCGTTTTTGTGCAAAAATAATTTGTCTCGTTACTTATTGAATGACCCTCGTATTTACCAAATCGTACGTAAAATGCGGCCGTTTAAGTGCGAACACATAATATATAACATTTTTAATGACATCCCAAAATGGTTCTGGGAAGCATGATCGGTGCTCATTGATCTCTCCTGACTTTAGGTGTCACCATAAGAGCCAATACAATAGCTCAGCTTTCGTCTGAAAATACGCTAATACTAAATTTCCTGCCTATCATTGTCCTAAATGGGGAATAGGCTTTAAAGCCAAGTTGCAATCCTATGTGAAAACATCCTAGCTTTGTCATTGTTACTGTAGCACGCTTAAAATAATAAACTAAGTATGCATTTTTTGTTTTATGATGTGTTATGTATTCATGTTGAATATTACTTATTGTAATAATACTGTAGTTATTATTTAAAAATACAAATTGTAACAGTAGAATATTTTTTACAAACTTTTAGACTTGGGACAAATGGCAAAGGAAGAATGGATCGTTTTCCGAGGAAAGAGCCAACTGAGCATGAATAAATTTATCGTTGATTGGACAGATGTGTTAACTAAAGTGCCTACTACGAGCCTAATTGTTCGCCTACTCCGCGAGTTACAGGAATATAAAGTATGTTTGTTTTATCTGTACTAATATTATAAAGAGGTAAAATTTAATTGTAGGGGGTAATCTCTGGAACTACTAAACCAATTGAAAGTTTTTTTTTTTACTAATAAAAAGCTACACTCTCCCTGAGTAACATGGGCTAGAATTTATTTGAAGAAAAAAACATTTGTATTTCGATTAGTTGAGTCTAAAGGGTAAAATGAATATTAACCTTAAAAATAAACAATGATGCGCTTACTATGTGCTTAAATTTAGTACATATTATGCTTAAATTATATTTAATAAACAAAAATACAATTGCATTTAAATTATTTGCATCTAAGGGGTCAAATATTTTTTTGTATCTCAAGATGTGGAATACGCCTCAAAACCAGATTTGTAATTTTTATGTTCGTTCGGAACTTATGAGTAAGAAACTGGATTTTTAGCGGTTATGGTGTATAGTTATTAATTTATATAGGCCTAAAAGAGAAACATAGATCGATTTGGGCGAAAATCACTATGCGTTTTTGACAGTAGAACTCGTATCTGAATTTAAAAAAAAATTAAGTCTAATTGAACGGCTCAATTTTTACCCGATATTCCTTTCATTTATTTTATCACATCTGCGAGTGAAGCGAGTAAAAATAACTATTGAAAAATAGGTTAATAAAATATGACTTGTCAAGTGATACTCTTTTAGTGCTAAAACACTATTGCGGTTTCAGATAATTGCACTCATCCATCATCAGGTGTTGAAAATACATCAACCATTGGAGGGGATCCTTATCTTTAGTTCTGACCCGGCTCTCGTACTGAAGTTGTGTAACAATTATTCCATATTCTGATGGCTTCGTGTGAGTGATAATTTCAACACCTGATTATGGATGAGTGCAATTATCTGAAACCGCGATTGTGTTTTTAGCACAAAAAGAGGTTATATAACTTGTTGTCGGTCGTACAACAGACAATATTTTATTAACCTATTAAATTCAGTATTCGGGGACCTTTCCACAATAAAAATAACTCCTTCACTCAGCTTCATTTTAATCCACTAACAAGGGCCCACCTAGTAATACAAACATTAGTGAACATATCTTTATTTTTACCATGTTAAAGTGTTATCTGCTGTTAAAATAAATCTATCTCAGATTATGTTTAAAGACTTTTTGTCGCTGCGTTTATTGGGAAGTTTATTCATAATCATAACTCCAGTATTAATAAACTAAATAAATAAACAAAGTAGTGCGAGACTTCATGGATAGATTCCAAGCCTGCCTTTTGGCAAACTACAAAAAAAAAAAAAGAAGAAAACTCCAGTATTGAGTAGCATAGTTTAAGACCATTCATTCTCAGTTAAAATTTTTTCGCTTCCTATTCTGGTGTTATATCCATTGGCTTGTTTTTCAGTATTTATTTTGTTTTGTGTAAAATCAATACTGCTAAATTTTGAAAGAAACAGTTTTCAAACCTATGTATGATTAAACGTCATGTTTGTGGGAATTTAAATAAAACTTATTTTTTACATTTTTTGTCTTACTTGGATAAATGTATACATTATTTTGTGTATGCTTATGTTTTACAATGATAATGCTGTAGAAATATTGACTTTTATTGGCTATTGTCTGAGAACTTGTTTTGAGAATCCGTTTTGTTACATGCCAGTGCTTTTTTATTCCGATCAGTTTTATTAAGTGTAGGGATTCTTTCTATAGAAGTTAATTTTTGTAAACTAATTTTTAAGTTAGTAAGACAATTTCAATTGTGTAACAAATGTGAATATAATCTGTTTTTAGGACCTGGTGCCTTTGTTAAAGTATGTAAGAGGAGACATGTTTAGTGAAAAACACTGGGTCGAAACGTTTTCCATATTAGGCTCACCTCACAAGCCTGTCGAGTCACTTGTTTTTGGGGACTTCCTTAATTTGAGAAATCAAATAATTACCAGTGCCGATGCTTTACAGGTATGAATATTTGTGATTTTGATTTGTACTCGTATTATGTCTGATTCTACAAATTTTTATAGCTGATTAGATTTGTCATATTCTTCTTAATTTTTTATATAAATTTTTGTACTTAAAAACAAACATCAAAATATTTAATTTTCTATACATTTCAAATTAAATCATGAAAACAATACTTTACATATGCTACGGCCTGATTGTGAAGGGATAAAGATAATTAGTTAGTTCTGCAACTTTTCCTTCACTAATCCAAGAAACCAGTTTGTTACAATAATTTGTTTATATACTTATAATAATATGTATTTATATGACACACACATACCGGTATAGTTGGGAAATGTTGAAAACTTTAAACTCTTCAAATAAAAAATTCCAAGGGTTACTTGCTATTTTTATGGAAGTTTTCTTCCATTTTATTTTGTAATGTGCAAAAACTGATTTAAAAGCAATAGTATTTTAATATACAAAATATTGTCACATTTCTCATTAAGAATTGTGTGGTAAGAATTTTACTGAATCTGGGAAAGATAAAAATGAACTAACAATAATTTAGGTTACCTACCTTACAGTCTTTTGTCAGTTCGTTTTATTTTTGAAGATAGATTACCAGTTTCAACCTTGCATCCATCTGGGAACATATCCCTAAGACCTCATTGTTGCAATAAAAGTCAAGCTTTGCGCAGCATATGATTGAGAAAAATCATATTTTCCATAGAGCCGAATTAAACATGGAAATCCTACACTTTTGCCAAAAAAGCTAAAAAATTGACACATAGAAGAGTTGTCGGTCGAGCACCCACCGTAGTAGACGTCTATTGGACAATTTATATGTGTTATGTGTCGTGAGTTGTATTTGTTGTGATTTTGTGATGTGAACTGTTAATTTATTTATTAATTTATCTGATGATGAAACATAGGTTTTGAAACACGTCATATATAAAAAAAAATGCAGACGAAGTCACAAGACGGAAATAAGGTAAACATATTATTACATAGAAGAGTTTGAGATTTTCAAATCATTAAAGTTCGCTCCCAAAAATGTTTTGAGTGAAACATTAAAATTTAATTCACACCCCATTTTTAATTCCTTGATCAAATTCAATTCAGCACCGAACTAAGCTACGAGGAAGGGAAACATAGTACAGATAAGATAAGCCTACCTGCCCTTCAACCGTAGTGAACACTTAGTAAGGGACATGTTACCTGATGCGTCGGTCAATGTTTTAAATATTAATTGTTATGTTATGTGTGCGTGTATATGTGTTGTTACAACAAAGTTCATGTGAACGGATTTACTTTCATGGATCTGAAGATGACCTGCATGCAAGGTTGAAACTAGTAATTCATCTTCAAAAATAAAAGGAACTGACAAAAGACTGTAAGGTTCATAACCTAAATTATTGTTAAAAATTCTGTTCAGGTGGCTAGAATTCCAAAAATGAAAAAAAAAATGAACTACCTGAAATTTTCCGTTACATGGACTGCCTACATTTCAGGCATCAGAAAATACTTTCAAGTATTTGTATTGCATGACATTTTCCCCACTTTACACATCACGCACATGTTTCGGACGCTAAAAGTATAAAGACGCTACTGTTGGTTGATTGGAACACTATCGGTTCTAAATAACATTGACACAGACCTTGTTTTCTGTAAATTGATTGTGAGTCCACAAAGCTGTAGACCACCTGCCCTGGCCCAGGACATATCATCATCTGCATATTGGAAAATGTGCCCTTTATGGAAATTAATTTTACCTATATTGTTCATGTAGATTAAAAATAAATGTATTCCCAGTATTGTCCTGTGGATGACTCTAATACTGACCCCAGCAATTGATACTACCTGGTATCTTTCATTGCGACTTACAATTTTGCTAGCATATATTGTGAATTACAACTAATTCAAACGGTATTTATATTCTAGGACATATAAAGCTTCTTCTTCTATGGGCGGCCCAGAATCTTATGCACGTCAGCCTCTAGGGCTTATTGTGCTCCCACATAAGGATGTTGATGCCTCAGTTACCCTTGTTAACCATAAGCTTTTTTAATTTCAGAATCCTTTTGACAAGGTTATCTTGGGGTATGGTTTGTCCTTTGTTCAATTTACCAAAATTTTCATAACTCATCTGTTTGAGCCTCTCACACTCATAGATTAGATGTTCTGTGGTTTCCTCCTACAGGCCACATTTCCAGTAAAAATGCCCATGTTCTTCATGTGTTTCCTAAGGTGGCATGTCCTGTGGTTAGAGCGACCACCTTCTTTACTCAATGACAGAATTTCTCTTGATGGACCAAGAAGTGAGAGTTTGCTCCTTCACCTCCTTCCATGTTCCAGTCTTGCCCAGTCGGCAACCAACTGCATAGTCTTGGGTATGCCACAGAAAGGTTCAGGTCCTGTGAATTCAGAAGCTGATGCCTTGTTTGCCAGCTTGCACATTCATTTCCATCTATTCCAACATGCTCTGGTACCCAACAGAGTGTAACCTCGTTGAGACCCACAAGCTGTTTCATGGATTCGACGCGTTCCGAGACTAGTTTTGACCTGAACTCGTAGTGAAATTTAAAATAATTCGACCACGCAGCTGACCCACTGATGTGAGTTGAGCAAATTTCCAAAGTAAGTTTATAGTCCTATGTTTTAACCAACAATTTGTGAAATAGGTCTATTCACGACGGTGCTAAATAGCTGCAAATTGGTTCGCACGTCATTCCGCATATTTTGAGTATATCCTCAATACACAAAGCATTGCGCGCTTCGCACGCCATTCCCGCATATTGGGAGTACAGTAGAGCGTCGATTATCCGAACTAATTGGGACCAAGGGTGGTTCGGATAATGAAACACGAAAATTATTTACAATTTAAAACCCCTAATCAATCCTTAGAAAAACTAATTGATGTAGGGATATAAATAGGTTATAGATATTCTTTACCTAGAAGAAAAACTATACTGTATATCGTAAAAAGTGTATATTTATGATTTTTAATGACACCCCAAAATGTGTTCTGGGGACCATGATCGGTGCTCATTTCCTACTCCCGACCTTGGGTCTTACCATAAGGGCCACTGTAATAGATCATTTTTCCTATGAAAATTCGCTAAAAGTAATAATTTTTTGTTTATATTTGAAATTGTACAATACTAGAAATTTAAATTTGGTTGTTAGGATTTGAACAGCCGAGCAGCTGGAGAAATAGTGATCAGACAAGCGCTGGCAGAGTTGGATATCTGGGAAGTAGAAGCAAAATTTGCTCTGACAAGTCATACTGACTCTAAAGGCCAGACCTTAAATCTGATTCAACATTTTAATGAAATAATGAGCAAGGTAATTGTTTTTGTACTATACTTATGATTTTTTTAAATTGTGTATTAATTTAATATGTTGACACGTTTGAAATACTAAATTATTTCAATATCTGTGCAAATATACAAAATGTGTCCATTACCTGCCCACGTTTTTCAGGAAATTTTTGTTTTACCTAAGTATTGTGGCCAAATATTCTTATTTTAAGTTGTTTAGCAATTTTAAATCTTTTTCTGAAGTATTTTCTGTTGCATAGGTAGTACTTTTCCATTTTAAAAATTGCTAAAAACATCTGCTTTGTCTGGCTCATATCTCGGAACATATTACAGATACTACCCTGGGGTAAAGTAGCTCACCTGTTAGGAGCTGTAGTGTTTTGAAAAAAATGCTTGCAAGCTAAAAATCTAAATGATTATTTTGTCTATATATAACTAGTCCTTATGCACTATTTCTCAAAGATGATTTTTTGTCGCTAAGCGATATCTCCCTTAGTTCTTTGTCAAAATTAATTATTCAAGCATCATTTTAAAGCTTATGTTCCCCACTATTGAGGAAAAATAGACAAACAGCTTAAAATTAATGTCTTCATTGCAAAAATTGATCAAAAAAACTTTTACATTATACTTCACATGGTTCCTAGTGAAAGGCGCCATCTATTAACAATCTGTTTAACTAGTATTAATCTGTTTATCTAGCCGTTAGCTAGATTGTTTACATTCTATATGCAAGTATGATCTATCACACAAATCAATAAAATTAAACCAAATTAAATAGATAAATGTAATTTACTTAATTAAATCAGATAAGTAGTAGACTTCCTCCTAACTTGTGAAATATTCACACTGGTCAGCTAGTATATTTGAAAACAGTTAAAGGTAATAATTCTTCTCACTATAATGCTTATTTTAATGTAATAAAAAACACATGTAACGTTCAAAATTAAGAGGTATTTTTTATAATTTTTTTGTAGGTAGAGTATCTTTCTATTTTTAAAATTACTAAAAACACTTATTTTCACTGATTTATACCTTTGAACCTATTAGATATACCACCCTGGGGAAAAAGTAAATTAAAGTACAGATAAATAACTAATGAGCTTGACTTGTGAGAAAGTAACTTAGATAAAATAAAACCTGAACACAAAATCTCACAATAAATACGTTTACTAACCTCAAACGCGTTTCAACGACAATGTCGCCATCTTCAGTGATGCACGTGCTACAGTAACCAAACTATAACTGAAATATTCTGAACTATTCTGAAAATTTGTTTGGAAGCTGTAGTGTTTTGAAAAAAAAAATGCTTGCAAGCTATAAAACAGTACATGCAAAAATACTTGATTTTAAAAGATAATTTCCCCAAATGGAATTATTATTATATTATTTGAAAATGTTTATCGGTATTAATTATTCTCACTATATTTATGATATAAAAAGTCACATTTAAATTCCAAAATTTAGAGTTATTTTCTTTGAATGTTATATCACCCTGGGCCTTACGGAAAAACGTAAATTAAAGTAAGGAAAAGACATTTATGTAATTCTAAAAATTTCTTTAGGAGCTATTGTGTTTTGAACAAAAGGTTGAAGGTTAAAAATCTGGAAATGCAAAAATGCTCGATTCATCCAGTAAGGACATTGCAAATACTCGAATATAATTTGAAAAGAAACAAAAAGAAAATGCTTACAACAGATAAAAGATGTGATATTAATTATTGGAAAACTTTTTGAATTTAACAATTAATAACACTTGCTGTGATACTTAGTTTAATTAAGTGCAAGATTAAGTAAATTGATTTTTGAAATTTTGTTCCAATTTATATTAAGCCAGAAAACCCCTATAACGGCACTTATTGTAACTATTAAACATGCATAAAATTTAGTTGATTGAACTATTTATACTAACTTAGATAAAATAAAACCTGAACACAAAATCTCACAATAAATACGTTTACTAACCTCAAACGCGTTTCAACGACAATGTCGCCATCCTCAGTATTGCACGGGATCAGTTATAGTTTGTTAGATCAGTTATAGTTTGGTTACTGTAGCCCGTGCATCACTGAGGATGGCGACATTGTCGTTGAAACGCGTTTGAGGTTAGTAAACGTATTTATTGTGAGATTTTGTGTTCAGGTTTTATTTTATCTAAGTTACTTTCTCACAAGTCAAGCTCATTAGTTATTTATTTATACTAACGACAGTTAGTTCTTGGTGAAATTCCATTATAATGCCGTAGCTTACGAAACCTACGTCGGCACGGCTCAATAAAGAATTGTGAAATTATTACAAAATGTTTTTCATTCATTTATTTAGTTGATTGTTTAACTCCTAGGTTATATTAATAATATTAATTTGTTACTAGCATTATGTTTAATTAGGTGGGCGATAACCAGTGTCTTTTGCAATCTGTGAAAAGTTCTCCAAATTACGATAATTTCCGAGACAGAGCTAGTATTTGGGAAACACGACTGTCGGACTTGGATAACTTTCTACGCAGTTTAAACCAAATACAACGCAAGTATGTAGATTTTATATTTGCATTAGGTGTTGAATAAAGTCTTTATAATATAGTAGAAGATAACGAGAATTTTTTTAAACAATTTAACCAAGTTTAACAACTTTTGATACTTTTTTACATAGACTTACTTTTAAATGAAAAAATTTTGTGGGTTTTGTATTTTTATTTACAGTATGCAGGAAAATAGACAGTACTGAAATTAAAGCAGCTGTGGTTGGTTTTTAGAACAGCTGATTACAATGTTGACTGTTGCCAGATCACTTTGCTTATTATTACTTTTTTTTTAAGGTTAGTTAATGCCGTTATAGTTCTTTCCACTTCAGAGAAAGTTTTTATCGCAGAGCATTATTTTTGCTCATTCAAAACTGGTTGTTCAAGTAGTCCTAGTTTGATGTGAACTGCTGTAGAGTTTCAAGAACGATTTCACAAACAGCTGTCAAGTAACGGCGTAATGATAAGTGTTGATGAGAATAAGTGCACTGTATTATCACTGAACGATTTTATTCTCAGATACCAAAATTTGACAACACATTGTTACTTGTTGCTGATATAAACTTTCAATCAATATCCATCTAGGGCAGTGGTAGTCAACCTGGTCCCTGCCGCTCTCTATTGGGCGTTTCAGTTTTCATGGTCGGTGGTAGGGGTTTTAAATAAAATAAGGTAGGTAGGGGTATTTTCACTTGGTTATCATAAAATTTTAGTACAATTTTCTGCCAATTCTAACGTAACACTTTCACTTAACTAAATTATTCTGTTAGAAACAGCTAAATGTTAGTAAAATTATTTTTACATTAATTCCTCACACTACTTAAACCCGAATGGTTAGTAAATTAAAAATACATTGTTGCTACAGTTATTCATCCAAATATTGTGGTTTTTTCTTACTGTAGCTTTGCCGTACATGTTGAAACAAACAAACAATAATAAACTTGTGCAGGTGAAAATAGTGTTGATGAAATATATCATATAAGTGCATTATTTAAGAAAGTCTCTCATTATTTTGGAAACATCCTATGAGAATTATTGTTGCTGACAGATGGGTGTATCTGGAACCAATATTTGGCGGCGGAACATTGACTATAGAAAAGGGAAGGTTTGATAGAGTCGACAGAGATTTACGCCTTATCTTGAGTGACCTAGCTGCTGGAGACTGGCGAGTGATTACACTTTGCAGGATTCCTCACCTTCGCAACACCCTGCAAGTGTTACTGCAGCAGTTGGCTCACTGTCAAAAAAGTCTTTTGGATTTTCTGGAGGTAAAGTTGTGTTTATAATTGGTAATTGTAGTTTTATGTTTAAACTAGCTGTGCCCACGATTTCACACATGCAAACATGTATTATCTAAGTGTCATAATAATATATAAAATTGAAACTCTGTTGTGTATTAGGTATAATAACTTCTTATTAGTCTATATATATAAAATCCAATGTATGTCTGTCTGTCTGTCTTCTGTTTGTCCTTTATGCGTTACCAAACCGTCCATCCGATTGCTTTGAAATTTTGCATAGTAACACAGGTTAACCCTGGGAAGGTTTTAGGCTATTTACCAAAGTCCTAGGACATTAGGGCTGTGTCCCACTGGACTTCAAAGTTTCAATGTTAATCTTATGGAAGAAAGATTTATTTGATTTTATCAGGGGCACAAAAACAGCTGTTCGTATAAAAAGCATAGCAACACGTCATGTTTGTTTACATTCATTACTGTAGCAACATTACTTAGCAAATTTGAAGAGTATTAGCTTTTTGAGGTTACATTGACAAACTAAAAACAAACACAAACAAAAATCAACGAAACATGTTTACTGTATTTTAATTCAATACAAATATTGGTTGTTACATACCAATTATATATAAAACAGCTGATTTGGATCAAAAACAGAACATTTTTTATTTTTTTTTTATTGAATACACTACAACTAGCTTTATCAGCTAACCAGCAGCTTATTTTCTAACAAACAATCGTGACAGTTTATAAGGTTATCTCCCAATGTCAATACCTTTGTTCACAGCTCCACAACTACAACTGTGAACATTAAACCAACTCAAAAGGCTTCAGTCTTTTAAGGCGTCGCACTAACTCTGCGTTGTCAAGCAGCTGAAGTACTTCAACGTTTTGGTGTTGATGGAGTCGAGACTCATGATTTTTAGCTTGCTTTTGTATTTCGGCCTCTACCGTTTCGATCTTCAAGTCCCTGTGAATAGTGCCATTACTGACATACCAAGGAGCTTTCACTAAATCTGTAACTTATGGTTACAAAAAATAAAAAAAAAAATATAGCTTCTATTGTTTATCAGCCCCACGTTGGGAAAGCCATTT
>JAGFPH010005198.1:67373-77536 GCA_018207615.1 Philaenus spumarius
ATTTCTTACTTTATTATTTTCTCTGTGACATGGACGTAAGTGTTACAAATCCCTTAATACTTTATTTTGAAAGGTCTGAATAATTTTGATGTTAGACTTCTTAGTGCAGCCCCAAAGCTGTATACCATATAACCATACAGGTTTTAGCACTTGCTTGTATAGCACTAGTTAAAAACAGAACATAATTTTAGGTTAGGCCTACAGTGAACCAAATCACCAATTGGGCTAATTATTAGAATCAGGTTTTTTTAATTAAATCTGGCAATAGCGAAGCATTGCTGGGTCCACTAGTATTAAATATGACATACATATAATAAAAATGTGTCCAATAAATCAAAAAAATAAATTCAACGTGGTAGAGTTAAAAAATAATCAGTCTTTGTTCAAATATTGGTTTTTCTTTTCCAAAGAGGTTGTAAAGATTTCTTTATTTTGTTTTCTATCCAGATTCTGGTCATTTGTGGTTTTAAATTTTAAACCATTTCATTTGTGGCAAAATTGTTCAAAAAGTTCGATATATACCTAGGCTTTCTTTGATAATTAAGGATACTTCTGTTCAGTAGAAGTTCTACTTAGCGTATACTGAAATCACATGGTCACAAACAGTTGAGTTCCAAATACTCAGTAATCACTTGCTGAATCACAACGACGAAGCGTATGTAAACGATACGTTGTTAGAAGTTTACACTACTTTACAATTCACACCACGCTAGCTATGCTATACAAACGCCATCTTAGCAGAGAAGTTTTTTCCCAACCGAGACGTACAACGCCTTCTGGAATTATTCGTCGTTTACTATCGCCGTTATCTAGTTCAAGTCTGTGCTCTGTATCACCATAGACGTTTATATTGTTATTTTTCAATATGTGATATAGTTCTTTTAACAATTATCTCTCTTTAAATATGTTATGTGACCTTAACACTATTTTTGACTGTTCTTTCAATACGCACTGCTGTTTTTGTTAATGTTTAAATTTTTTACACAAGTATATAACGCACTTTTGTTTACCAATGTTTTTTCTCTGTTCATTAAAATTTAAGTCTGCTCTTTTAATTTTATATTTATAGTACGTTCAGCGAGAGTTTGCAGTAAATCGCTGTGTTCTGTGGGCATTTTGAAGCTTTAAATTTAGACTTTGAATGCATTTTTTTAGTTAAATTTTAAATTTATACACATGTGACTTAATAAAACATTTATTAAGAGGTTTTAATAGTCCATGTCTTTCCCTGTCATCCGTCATAGGTGGCGATTTACTGCAAACACTCGCTGAATGTACTATAGTCTGTTTTTTAAATTTTATATTTATTAAGTTATTAAAATTAACTTGCTTTGCATCTCTGATTTATTTATGTGTGTATATATATTTCATTAAATTTTGATTACTGATTCTTGCGTCTCTTTTGTTACTGTACCATCATTCTTTGTTTAGATGTTATGGGAATTTACTTGTCTCATTGTAATCTTCTATCACACGGATTGTGTATGTCACAACCTCGCTCTAGTGTAGGTTTACATCATCCGGAGTTATTTCCTTCCGGTTTTTACGGTAGCTTCCTTCCCGCACAACGGATGGAAAACGTGAAGGAAACAAAACCAGCTTTCATTCCAATTTGGTTTCAGGCGTTTTCATCAAGCTTAGGCTCAATGTATGTCTCTATTTAACTTATTTGTATAACAATAAATGTACGTTTTTTCACGGATGTCTTTTTAATTTCTCCTGATTTATGATTAAAAAATTGGTATTATTTCTGAACTCTGTTCGGAATAGGCTAACTTTTGGAATAGCGGGACTCTATACTGTATATTCTACATGTACAGTATTTTGTAAAATAAAATTTGTGTTAAATCTTTGATTGTGGAGTTTTTTTTAATAGTAGATGAGGTGTATTTCCAGCTATTCTTTATATTGAAATTTCGTACCGCTTTAAACTATTTCTGTAACTTTATCTTGTTGTACAGATGAAACGTCTGAGGTTTCCTAGATTTTATTTTCTCAGCGATGAAGACTTGTTGGAGATCCTAGGCCAAGCCAACAAACAACATGTAATACAATCACACTTGAAGAAACTGTTCTCCGGCATACACAGTGTTGTATTTAAGGAAGATAGGATCACAGCTATGCAGTCCTTGCAAGGAGAGACTGTGGTTTTGAGGTCTCCTGTGCTGGTCACTAGTAACGTTGAGGTAATGTATTTGTAATAAACAAACAGAATATATTTACATGAACCCTTTGAAAATGAAAATTTGTCAGGGAAACATATTATCTAAAATATGCAAAAATAATTTGACCACACAGCTGAACTGCTGACGTGAGTTGAGCGAATTTCCAAAATTAAGGATACTGTAGAACCCCTCTTAACCGGCCTCGGATCAACCGGTCCTCGGATTAACCGGCCTAACCGATGGAACAACAGAGTTTTTTTTATCTTAGATTATATTACTGTAACTGGAGCCAAAGTCTCAAACATTGATTGTTTGACGGACATTTCCCGGAAAATAAAGCTGGCGACGCAACTTTAGGTGTGCAATGTATATTGCGTTAGTGTTGTGGCAGGCAGAACAGGGTAGGGGGAGCGTGAGTTTGATTCCTCTCTTGCTTCCGCGGCAACTGTATTTTTTCTTAGAATCAAACGACAAAGCGGCATCCTTTGTTTCTCTTTCTTCATCTGTTGCTTTGTTGGAACCTTTACTGAATTTCATGGGAGAAAAACATGTAGTGTTTGTAACATATTGAGTAATATGTTGAGCAGCAAAGAGATTCAACGGCATTAGACGTGATAAACGTACAAAAATGGAGAGACTTGGCTCTAAACAAATCTTTGAAAGTTAAAAAACAGAAAAAAATACAGTAACTGATTTTTTTTAAACAATGGTACAGTACAGTAGAACCTTGGTTAACCGAAATAAAAGGGGGAGAGGCATTTCGGATAACCAATTTTTCGGTTAAACCATCATATGCTAAAAATAGCCTATTAACATGGTGTGTAGGAAAAATGAATTTACAAACAATCTCTATATAATACAGTGTTTTATTTCAGCTACAAAAAATGTTATAATGGGTTAGAAAATACTATAAACTGAATAACTGAAGTTACTACAGCATTGTACATTACGTATTATTACAGACAGTACACTACTGCAACACGTTAACAGCTCTACTGTAACAGTGACTGAGGGCGGGCAATGGGGAAATTGCAAGGTCGGTGAGTAGGGACGGGGGGGGGGGGGGGGGGGGCTCCTCCACGACCCCGTCAACGTCCCCCCCATTGCCGCACATCACCGATAAGTCACGTAGGCACTCTTTCAGGAGAAAGAAGCTTGGCGCAGCGCCTTGCTGTTTACATAATATTACGTACTTATAATTACTGTAAAATGTTTATCGTAAATAATTGTATTCCTAAATCCACGTGTCGATGTATGAAATTGTGTTACTATTTATTTATTCACACTCCATAGTAGTTGAGTTTGTTTGAATTCGATTTAAAATATTTAATAATACTATTTATTGTATACCGTATTTACGGAACCGTTTCGGTTGACCCGGGTTTCGGTTAACCCCTCGAGGTTCTACTGTATATGTAAATTCAGTTTTCAAAGTTTATGTAAGTTTAAAATGTTTCATTTCATTTTATTTAGTCCTTTGACAATGTACATTGCATGTGACAAGTCATTATTAGATATAAATCAAGACAGTAAATAATCTACAGATTTAATTTTAAAAATATTTAAATACAAAAACTTAAAAACAATATAACATGTATAAGAAGAAAATAACATTAATTTATAAAGTGGCTGTCATTCATCCTTTTATATTTTTAAAAACTACACCAATAAAACATTTTATACAATCAATACTTTTTAAAAGATTATACACTTTTACAGTACATTTAAAAAACATTACACAAATACAGTAGAAATGACAACTTAAACAGAAGAAAACTGCTTCACCCAGAGGCAAAAATAGACTCCGCGACTGAGATCCCCACGTTCAAGAAAATCTATGGTGCACAAACTCCTCCACCGAATAAAATCATCCAGTCAACAGAAGCTGTCTAAACCTGCTTTTAAAAATCTTATAATTTTTCATTTCTTATATTTTCTGGGAGCTTATTAATCAAACGTCCACCAGCTTGGGAAGGGAGTTTGTTGAAAAGGCTTACTCTGTGCTTTTTAGCACGGTAGTTACCTGCCTGTCTGGTGCCATAATTGTGTATGTCCTTGTTCTGGACGTGATCACACTTAAATTTGAAATATAGGACTACTTCAAGTATATAAATACTTGGAAGTGTAAGAATACCAAGATCCCTGAAGACATTCTTACACGACTGGAATTTCCTTAGTCCTGCTACCAGCCTAATAGCTTTCTTCTGCAGGACAAATATTCTGAGAAGATTCTGAACAGAAGAACTTCCCCAGAGAAGGATTCCATAGCAGAGGTGGGGATATACTAACCCGTAATAAGCGGTCAAAAGAATAGAGGGTGTACAATATGATGTTTAATTTGTTGCTGTTTGTTTATGTATGTAAGTAGATACAATAAAATGAGTTACAATATTGTCTTATTTGCTTGTTTATTTATAAAATATGTAGGTAATTTTTGAACAAAAATCTATTTTTTTACAAGAACCTCGGATCAACCGGCCAAACAGGTAACCGGCCAGGGTCTTGATCCTGACCAGACCGGTTAAGAGGGGTTCTATTGTATATGTTTTAGAGTTTCAACTATTTGGAAAATTGGTCTACTCACGAAGGTCTTGAATATATTAATAGAATATTGTTTCACCTCAGCCTCGAGTCCTGGCTCACGTACTGCTTAGTTCCGCTTGCAGTGGAAAAACTCCCTTTGCGAGCATCTGGACCTTGAGCCCTCGGATTAAAGACTGCTTTGCTTCGCTCGCAGAGGTCAAACTCGCGTTTTTATTGTATTTGTATGGTATTGTGGCTATAAGGTCGTGTCAAAAAACAAAAAGTGTAGAATAAACTCCTACATTTGTTTTTCTAGTGCCATAAATCTCAAAAAATGTTTACTTTCAGTCAAAAAACATGCTTCCGGTGTTTGTATTTTTTGGGCTAACTAACTCACCTGAGCAACTTAAAAAACCACTGTGTGTACCAAATTTGGACCAAATCGGACATAAAATGCGGCTGTTTAATGCGAACACGTACATACATATACATTTTTAATGACACCCCAAAACGTGTTCTGGGACTATGATCGGTGCTCATTGACTAGTTTCGACCATAGGTCTCACCATAAGAGTCACTGTGCATCATGTATCATAAGTGTAATGTTTTATATGTTAAGTCACTGGCTATGGATCTTGAACGCGGTATGGATAAGCTGATTTGTAAGCGAGTGTGAATATCTAAGGCTATGTATATTTACAGGAATGGCTTTATAGCTTGAGTGAAGAAATGAAAATAACTCTGAAGATGTTGGTTGTCGAGTGTTTGAAGAATCCCGATCCAATCAAATACCCTTCGCAAGTGTTGTGCTTAGCTGAACGAGTATCATTTACTTCGAGATGTGAGAAAGCTATCCAAACTGCCAGTCTGAGAGAACTTCATAAGGCTTTGAAGGTATTTTTATGTTGCTGAAGAATATATTCATGTATTTTGTTCATTCTGAAAGAGTAATATGATATAAGAAAGTTTTAGATAAAAAAGAAATTGGTGTAATAACTGTAAAACGTTATACGGATCATAAATGTTAGAATTATCTTAATAGATCAAAATAAATTTATACATTTCTTATGATGTGTAAGAGTGACTATTTTATTTTAAATAAAGAAATACGGGTTTTTTGAATTAAAGTATTTAATACTTTTTTGTTACTAACCTTCAAAACAGTGCCTTATAACTTAGAACACGTCTGACCGTGGTTTCGACGTCACAGTGTCATTGTCTAAGAAAACTCTCACGTCACGACACACATTACACATTTACAAAACACATAAAAAAACATGAAAAAACACTTTTTTTTAAATTCACCATTTCTGGGTCGTTGTAATACATTTTTCACATTTTTTGTTAAGTTTATTAAAATAGGTCCACTGTCGGGACGACTTAAACATGAACTGTCGATGCAATGTTGATTTATTGTTCACCAGCTCTGTTAGTTGCCTAACTTGTAGGCGCTTCTAACGTCATGATACTGTCATTGATTTCATGGGATCCAAATTGCACTTGATCTTTTAGGATGTTGTCGGATTATGTTTTAACGTTTTGTAGATGAAAAATTGCTCCAAGACGTCCATTATTTGCCTTTCCTACATTTCTTCAACACTCGTAGGTCTTCCTTTATGCCATTGGTTAGAGTCCACCAAGTGTCCCAAGGGCAAGAGAGAACTAAAGTTTTGACTTCAAATGAGTGCAAGTTATGTCAAAGACCATTTAAAAAAATATACAGTAATACATTTTGTAAATTAATTATAACTGTAACTCAGTATTATTACTATTCAAAAGCCACCATGTGTCAAGTCAGACCTATCAATTTGGTATCCTTAATGTGACTGGGCTTGGCTTCACCATTCTAATTTTGTTTGTATGACCTGAGAGCCTCATCAATTTCTAACTATTTAAAAGAAATCCCCCAAGTATGTTTATATTTACAAGTTTGATTGTTAATTGTGTGTATCAATATCTGAACTGTTGACACTAAGCTCTGCCATTACACTATACATTGCCTGTAATATAGTCAACAGTTCACAAATAAGTGAAAACTAATAAAATAATTCGACCACGCAGCTGAACCGCTGATGTGAGTTAAGCAAATTTCCAAAATTAAGTCTGTAGGCCTATGTTTTAGGGTTTCAACTAACAATTATTTGGGAAATAGATCTATTCACGACGGTGCTGAATAGCTGCAAAATTCTTCGCACGCCATTCCACATATTGGGAGTGTCTTCAAGACACAATGTATTGCGTGCTTCGCACGCCAACCACACGATAGAATCCACCACATGGCTTTGAATCGGGTACTTTTATGGTATTTTACGTTTTGATCGATTTTGGGCGAACCAAGCGAGCTTTAAGGTCGTGTAAAAATACTAAATGTGCAAAATAACATCCTACTATTATATTTGTAGAAAAAACTCTAAAAATAATTCATTCTCGTAGGAAAAATCTAAAACAATAGTTACTTCCGGTCAAAAAATGTGCTTCCGGTTGTTGGATTTTTTGGCTAACGAACTCATCCGAGCGACGGAGGCACCCAACATGTGTACCAAATTTGGACCAAATCGGACTTAAAATGCGGCCGCTAGAGTGTGAACACACATATAATATAATTATGATTTTTAATGATACCCCAAAACTTGTTCTCGGGACCATGATCGATGCTCATTTGCTACTCCCGACCTTGGGTCTTACCGTAAGGGCCACTGCAATAGCTCATTTTTCCTATGGAAATTCACTAAAAATGTAAAGACCTGAGTACTATAAGCTGAAAGAAAAAGTTATAAACATAATAAGTAACTATACAAATCATTTAACTGTCTAAAAGGAACACACAACTAATGCACACTATGACGACTAATGCATGCAATGACGCAGCATGAAACATAACCTCTATAACTGAATGCAATAATCTGTGAGCTTATAATTTAATTGCAAGTATAAAATATAAATATACAGTAAAACCTCTCTAATCCGAACCTCTCATATCCGAAACCTCCGATATCCGGCGTAGTAAAAAATAATAAATATATCTATCAAAAATTAATATTTTCAACTAAATACTGCATTAGCGAATGATGTTTTTGAGTTGGGCTGTAAAAAGTAAAACAAAGGAATTCCGTCGGGACTCCCATAAAAATCATAAATCACGGGTAACGTAAGTCCCAGCAAGTTTTACCCGATTTCAAACAAATAAAATTATTACTTTAAAGTTTAAATACTTTTGTTACCGATCTATAAAATGTGTTATTTTTCTTCACAGTAGACACCCTAATTCTATAGACACGAAACAAACGAATCAATAAGTGTTTGACCTTGAGCCTACTCTAGACTTCTTGTGTACAAATAACAGCCTACGCATGAATAAAAATAAAACAAGAAGCGTTTACTTAAGAAAGGAAACAATTGCCTAAAACATTTTACTGGGGAAAATGTCTACTTACATAAAATTAATAATGTTTTACATTTTCCCTACTGATATTTATTGTTAAATGCTGAATTGAGTTAAAATACAGAGAATGCGATTGCAAATACCGGAGATTACATTCACGGAGTCTATACGAGAACGGGCAGTTCTGACAACTGAGTATTTCTTGGTATCGGTAATCGGTATCGAGTTTCGGCTATCGATACCGATACCAAAGCTAAAGTATCGGTGGTGTCGAAAATTGGTATCGAGAATAGACCCATTCCTAATTTCAACCAATTTACCCATATTAAAAAAAACCTCTCTCAAATCCGGATTTTTTTATATCCGGATCGCCCGGCGCCACATTGATCCGGATATAAGAGGTTTTACTGTATAACGATGTAGAAGTGTTCTTTTATGCATTGGGAATAAATCTCTATAACATGGTGTGCAAACTGTTAGGTAAAAGATAATCTACGTCCAGATTTTAAGAGTGTTGACAGATTGTTACTCTGCTTGTTTTAACGAGTATACTCGGTAATAATAGATCGTTTAGCAACTAAGCAAACGCATGGTGGCACTTGTACTTAAAAACAATTTAAAAAATCGCGAGGACTAGTTTAAAAGTAATCCTGTAACAGTATTATTTGCTAGACTTAAACATATACATTATTTCTTTTTAGGATCAACTAGAGATGTACACAGGATACCAGTTGGAATCATCTTCTGGTAATGATCAGGATAAAGATTCTTTGGTTTTGGAATTGAAACTAAAAGCACTTCTATTGGATACTATTTACCACATCAGTGTTGTCGGAGATCTCTTGGATAGCAGTCTGTCTAGTGTAGATGATTGGAATTGGCAGCGGAGATTAAGGTTTGTTTTCTGACGTTTCTTGCATCTCTACGTAATAAAAATGAAATGCTGTTTATTGGAAAGCGCATCACTTGAGAACGGCTGGACCAATTTGGCTATTTTTTATTTTAAAGTGTTCGTAATAGTCCGAATTAGGTTTTTAGGAAAAGAAAAATTTGAAAAATTTCCCGGAAAAAAATAAAATTTGGGAAAAACTGAATATCCTCTTTTCTATGAACTCAAGACCATAGCTCACAAAAACAGCTGTTTGTATAAAAAGCTTAGCAACACATGTTTGTTTACATTCATTAACATAGCAACTTTACTTAGCAAATTTATAATTAGTTTGTTACTAGCTGACCCGTGCAAATATTTCGCAAGATAGGAGTACTACTTACCTGATTTAAAACATTGATTTAACTAAGTAAATTATGTTTATTTTTTACATTGATTTAATTTGATTGATTTGTGTGATAGATTAATTACACTTGCATATAGAATGTAAACAATCTAACTAACAGCTGTCATGTTAGTTAAACAGATGGCGCCTTTCAATAGGAACCATAATATGAAGTATAATCTTAAAGGTTATTAATCAATTTGTGTAACAAAATCATGAATTTTAAGCTGTTTGTCTAATTTTCGTCAATAACGGGGGACATAAGCTTTAAAATTATACTTGAATAGTTAATTTTGAAGAAGAATTAAGGGAGATATCGCTTAGTGTCAAAGAAACATCTTTGAGAAATAATATATAAGGATTCTTAATAACTAACAGCTTTTTTCGGTTAGATTGACAATCTAAAAGCAAACACAAACAAAAATCAACTCAAAATACTTACTGTATTATAATTCAATCCAAACATAGGTTGTTATAGTTATATTATAAATAAAACAGCTGATTTGAATAAAAATCTTAACATAATTTTAGGTTAGATTTACAATGAACCAAAAGACGTTTACTTGCAACCAATTTTGGCTAGAATCAGGTAATTGTTCTTCAGAACTTCAGTTGTTTTAGATTAGGTAAAAGAAATTTAGGCCTTATAAGTCAAACATTGAGATCAAAATGTCTTAACATTTGGATATGGATATTTATATGTCTGAATGGTTATACCACATACAGGGTGTTTTTTTTAACTGTGCCACCATTGGGATCTTGTAAACTATTGATTTTACAGTAAATTTTAAATGGGGGACTTTACCTTAATTTTTATGA
>JAGFPH010005198.1:77636-100783 GCA_018207615.1 Philaenus spumarius
AGAAATGAATAATGGTTTTGAATGTTCCAACCTACTCTTGTTTAGGATCATCCGGACAAACTGTTTCTGAATATTAATTACAGAAATCAGATTGCTAATGTAAGTCCCTCCCCAGGTATACAAACCATACTCTATCCTAAATACTTACTTGCCACGTGAAATGATATTATTTGGAATAAGTACACAAAATATAAGTTTGTGTTGGAAAAATCATTTAAAGTCCTTTAGACTGTGCACTGTGGCAACTTAGACAGTGCAACAACACAAATATCAAACAAGGAAACTATGTTTAAATAAGACAGGATATTTGGCTTTTCTATCAGAAATAATTCTAATGTTACAGGCACGAAAGTGTATTGAACTCTATGAACAGCTACAGCAGAGAATGGGAGTGGTTGTTGTTGGTCCCTCAGGTTCTGGGAAGTCTGTTGTAAGAAGACTTCTGAAAAATGTAAGTAAATTGTTTATCTAAATCTTAAGACTTACCGTCAAACAATATTCATTTGAAAACCATCATGCGACGGCTGTTTCGGCTATTCAGCCATTATCCAGCAACTATAAGCCGGATGATCCTTTGTCAATTATTAACATAAAAACACTAAAACATAGTTCACAACACAACAACGATAATAACTTAACACACGTACACGAAACATTGTTCAGAAGAGTCAAGATAAATACGATCGACCGGTCGGCCCGACACTCCGATACGTACTGTGGATTGATGGTTACATTACTCGATGGAGGGGGTTGCTTATCTCCAACAATGTATCGAATAATGCGTTGGAATCAAACTTAAGTTTTTCATTCAGTAAAACATTGCCATCGATCTTGTGGTGTTTGTATATTTCAAATTGTTCAAGAGAATTCATATATCTGCCCTTTTTACATCGGTGTAGAATTTTAAGTGTATCTTTCATGTCAGAATAACTGTGGTTGGTTTGAATAAGGTGTTCAGCAAACTTAGATTCAGACTTGGTTAACTGTGCTAATTTTTTTAGAAGATGGAATGTGTTCCTTAAACCTCTTTTTAAAAGATCTTCCTGTCTGTCCTATATATTTCTTCGGACATTCATTGCAGGATAGTTCATATATTCCTGTTCCTTCAAATTCGTCTTTTTGGAATATCCTTCTTGAGGGGTTTATGAAGCTCTTCAGGTTGTTCGTGGTTCTGTATGCAATCTTGTATTGTTTTTTATGGAATAGATTTCTAAAAATATGTTCAAATGGCTTGAAATAATTGAAAACTGCAAACTTGTCCTTTTTTGGTTCCTTCAGATTTTTAGTTTTATGTTTTCTTTCCTGCTTGTTGTATAGCTTTTCAACGATTGACGCTTTGTAACCATTCTGGATAGCAATGTGTTTTATTATGTTAAATTCCTCATTGAAATCTGTTTCAGTCATTGGTACATTGCGCAATCTGTGAATAAAAGAATTATAGGCTGCCATTTTATGTGACATTGGATGGTTTGAAGTGGAATGAATGGTATGGTCTGTGTGAGTGGGTTTTCTGTATATTTTGAAGGAGTGTTTGTGATTAGATTTGGCTATTGTGAGGTCTAAATAATTTATGGAATTGTTAGATTCGATTTCGGTTGTAAACTTTAATGAAGGATGTATGTTATTTAAATAAGTTGCAAACTTGTCAATCTGTCGGTCTGTGCCTTGATATAAGACAATGATATCGTCGACATATCTGTAGTAATAAATTATATTTTTGAGGTGTTTGTTCTTGATTGACATGATATCATTGTTTTCTATATGATTCAAGAAGTTTATGTTAATTAGTTTATGTTAATAATTGACAAAGGATCATCCGGCTTATAGTTGCTTGATAATGGCTGAATAGCCGAAACGGCCGTCGCATGATGGTTTTCAAATGAATATTGTTTGACGGTAAGTCTTAAGATTTAAATAATAAATCAATATTCGGAATGGCGAAAAATATACATATTATTAAATTGTTTAGTTGTTGTTAACTGTGGGGGTCAGTTTTATTCCATGTATGATAGATACACATTATGGCCATAAATTAACACGTTCACTGCGGCGGGGGTACCAGTACGCCCAGCGGGGTCTATTCACGGGCATGTAGTACAAGTACTCCCGTCGTAATGTTCATTCATTGTTGTTTAGTGCGTCCTTGACACTGCAACGAGCAGTTTGAGATTATGTTTGTTTGTTCGGAAACTAACTGGAGAGTATAAAATGTGCGTAGTTTTAAGTTTGGGCTTCCAGCCTGTTTTTTTACTGCTGTAATTCTGTGCGTTGTCCTATTTACAATTTTGTTGATTTATTAGTCCTTTGTTTAATGTTTTAACATTTTTATTCTACATATTTATGCTCTCCTTGATCAACCCAGCACTTTTTGCACGCTCAATAGGGAAAATGTCTGTCACCGAAAGGTTTAAGTATTGTAACTTTTTACTGTTTTTGTCAGGCATTACTGAAACTGGGAGTGAATGTAAAGCAGCATACAATAAACGCAAAGGCTATGGGACATACTCAGCTACTTGGCAGTATAGACCTGGACACCAGACAGTGGACTGATGGAGTGCTGAGTACTACTGCACAAACTGTCTACTCTGAATTATCAGGTAGTTTACATGAAACATATGTACTTTATTATGGGTGTTATATGCAGATATTGACATGAATCCTGGCACTTGGCCTCATCCTGGCGAGATGGGCCAGGGGTGTGGCGAATGGGCGTAAGTGGAGAAAAAAAAGTGACTCATCCTTCAAACGAACTAGTGGATGTTTATTTAATCCTCAACACGTTCACTGCTACGCAAATTTCGTATTTCCTATGCTAGGCGCCGACCATTTTTTTTTAATATTTAAAGCCTGAATGAGTATTTTTGAATCTTTCTATGAAATAATTACTAATATTCTAAAGCGGAGGCACATGTGCGTCCATAGCACATAGGCTCAAAATTGGCGTGCGAAACACGCAATGCTCTGTGTATTGAAAATACTCCCAATATGGGGGTTGGCGTGCAATGCACTGTGCGTCGGCCGCTTCTCATAGTGTTTCAGTGTCAAGCTCACATGTGCGTCCTTAGCAGTGGACGTGTTAAACAGAGATGTACCGGGTACTGATGTTTTTAGTCAAGTTTTATGTCAGGCAGCGGTTTGCTCAAGTGCCGGCATTTTCACGCCGGTATCTGTACAGAAAATTTTGAACCTAGTGAATATCTGAAATTCCATGGGTCAATCTGATTAGCAGAGTTGAAGGATTAGGTTTACAAAACACTTTATCTCAGTACTCCTGCATTTTGTTCATGTTCTTTTGTAAGGTTCTGTTATAATTTTGAACACCTTGCAGTGATAATATTACATTTTTTTGTAAAGATAAGGGTTTTGTAAAGAACAAAAAGCAAAAAAATTCTCAAATAAAAAATATTTATAAATTTTAAGCAAATATTGAGCTTAACTTGTGAGAAAGCCAGGGTGTCCCATAAGTAAAGTGCCAAACTTCGTGTTCTATGGGTCAAAAAAAGTTCATATATACACAGACCCGAAAACGCTTTGTTTCTAGATATCCGCCATTTTGTTTTTTTTACAAAATAATTCTTATCTAGAGAACGGTTTGACTGATTGAGTTCAAACTTGGCATGAAGTTTAACCAAACAATGATATATCTAAAAAAATTAAAAGATTAAATCCAATCATGAGTGTCAAAATGGCGGCTGTTTGAAAATTTCAAATCTAAGTTACTTGAAAACCGTATATTTTAACAAAAAATGTCAAGACACCTTTTTTTGTAGCCCTATCGCATGGTGTAACTGTCAAATCAATCGGATGAAGGATAACAGTTAAGTTATGTGTAATAATTGGTTTATTTAACCTGGCATCCTATAGCAACACAGTAAACAAAGCAATATTGTATGTACATTTGCTGTCATTATCTTTAACTTAGCTATTATCCGTCATCCGATTATTTTGACAGTTACACCATCCGAAAGGGAATCAAAAAAGGTGTCTTGATATTTTTTGAGTAATTTAGGTTTGAAATTTTCAAACAGGCACCACTTTGAAACTCATGATTGGATTTAATCGTTTATTTATCTTGAGATATATCATTGTTAGGTTTAAACTTCATGCCAAGTTTGAACTGAATCAGTCAAGCCATTCACTAGATAAGAATTATTTTAAACAAAAAACAAAATTAGAAAACGAAGCTTGGCACTTTACTTATGGGACACCCTGTATGTATTGATAGAATAAAACTTGAACACAAAATTTCACAACTAATAAGTTTACTAACTCAAACGCCTTTGAACGACAAAGCTGCTATCTTCAGAGCTACAATAATAAACAGTTTTATAACTGTTTTATTCTATTAATAAAAATAATTGTAAAATAATTGTGAGTACCTCTAAGGCTTTACCAGTTGAAATTTATGTTTCTAATTAACTGTCATAAAATTGTAAATTAACTGGGTTTAGAAAATGGAATGTTTGTACCAAATTCATGAGGTAGCTTTAGTGTTGTAATAATAAAGTCAAGACGCTTTAAATTATATAAATGAATTAATTGTACCACGTAGCCTATATCTTTTTGTTACAAATATGTACCATAAATTAAACTTATACTTATTAAAGTAATGTTCATCATATAACCAATGTTTGCATATTATTAGGCCTATTATATTATTAATCACTTAATTTATTTTGATGAGACTCGATATTGATTGGTTTATAATCTGAATATAGACGTAGGCCTGCAGATAATCACCCTTGCACAAATATATAAATTCTTATAATTCCTCATGGTGCTAGAGAATTGAAATGTGCTATAGAAGTTTATAAGTGAGTGAGGAATGGAAAATATAAGGACTCTAATTTTGATTACTTGCGCCCAAAGGGTGAAAATGGTAGCCTATCACGCCTACACAATAAATATAAATTTTTTAAGTGTCATAAAGAAAAATGAAAGCACTTGCATTTAAATTACTTGCATCAAAAGGAAATTAAGGGCTTCAGAATCCCATATGAGCTTTTTAAATTCAACACACATTTATTAGTTGAAGATTAAGTATTGATAACAATTGCTTAAAAGTAGCTTAGTAGTTTAAAAGGAAAATAGAACCGCGGTAAATGTAACTATTCACAATTGAACGGAACACAAATCAACCCTGAACTAATCTCTGACGAAACAAAACAAATGGCAAAATGTAGGCCAGAGAGTGGTATCTGCTCATGCGTTGGCTCTAGATGCGTGTGGTGGCGTGTAAGTGGTAAGTGCGTGGTGCAGTGCGAGGCACGGAAGATGCGCCACGCCACTGCTACTTGTGTGTAGGGTTCCGTTTAAAAGCATTGGTTGATTTTCGCGTGGCATACAGCCACTTGCCACTTGCAGCAATCTGCATGCCAACCCACTTCAGTGTGTAACCCGCCTTAAATTACATAAAATTTTCCTGCGTCTATGTGGTTTTAAATTTAATTTTGAATAATAATATACAAAGAAGGATCTTTCAATACTTATTTTTGAATCTTTAGAATGTTAAAGAGCGTCACTGATTTGTTTTTAATTTGTTTTAAAGTTTAATTTCCGTAATCTCATAATTACTTTGTTCGCAGATGTAGAATCTTGGATTGTATTTGACGGCGACGTAGACCCTGAGTGGATCGAGTCACTAAACTCAGTCTTGGATGACAATCGTTTGCTAACCTTGCCTTCGGGTTGGAGGATTCAGTTTGGACCAAACGTACATTTCTTGTTTGAAACGCACGACTTAACCCTTGCTTCGCCTGCGACTATATCCAGAATGGGCATGATACTTCTCAGGTAACACTGTATGAATTAACCTTTAGTTAACAACAGCTCCTAAATTACATTTTAGTAACTGTTGGAGGGACAAACAACTGCTTGTTATCAAGTACATATAATGTGTCTGTACTAATATTATAAAGAGGTAACATTTGTTTGTTTGTATGTATGTAGGGGGTAATGTCTGGAACTACTGAACCGATTGAAAAAATAGTTTTACTAATAAAAAGCTACACTATCCCTGTGTAACATAGGCTATAAGTCATTTTGATAAAAATATTTTTTATTTAAATACGGTAGAGTCCCGCTATTCCGAAAACCCTCCTATTCCATAAACCCGCCTATTCCGAAAACCCTCCTATTCCGAAAACCCTCCTATTCCGAAAACCCACCTATTCCGAAAACCCACCTATTCCAAAAACCCTCCTATTCCGAAAACCCGCCTATTCCAAAAACCCTCCTATTCCGAAAACCCGCCTATTCCGAAAACCCGCCTATTCCAAAAACCCACCTATTCCAAAAACCCTCCTATTCCGAAAACCCGCCTATTCCAAAAACCCTCCTATTCCGAAAACCCGCCTATTCCGAAAACCTGCCTATTCCGAACAGACTTCAGAAAAAATACCGATTTTTTTTAACATAAAAACAGGAGAAATTAAAAAGATGTTCGTGAAAAAAGTATATTTATTGTTATACAAAAATAAATTAAATAGAGACATACATAGAGCTTAAGCTTGATGAAAACGCCTGAAACCGAATTGGAATGAAAACTGGTTTTGTTTCCTTCACGTTTTCCATCCGTTTTGCGGGAAAGAAGCTACCGCAACAAGCAGATGGTGAAAAGGATACCGGGTCCGTCAGCAAGAAGAAAGGATTAGATACAACAGCTAGGCACTGGTAGTGTTGTTGCCACCTGCCAGTTGAGTTCATACGTTTTCGTTATCTCGAACGAATTTGATTTTTTTCTCGATCTTTTATCAAGATGATGCGGTACTAAGGGGCAGACTGAGGGATGAAACTAAATGGACAGTTTTAACAACCTATCCCTTCCCTTCAGTTTTTAGAAGAAAACAGAATCGTAACGCAACGGAAAGAAAAAATGGATGGTGTAAACCTACACTACAAGGCAAGGTCAAGAGCATTTGCCACGCCTCTGTGTGATATGAGTTCAGTTTGAGCGTTCACTTCCTCCTCGCTTTCCTCCGAGCCGATCAACGCTGTATAGAACTGCCTCTAGCTGATGTCCCCGCACTTAATTTACGCCTTAACAAGTCCAATACCTTATTGTTATATAAGAACAATCGTACCAAAAATTCGAGTTATCAAGAATAAAATTCCAATTAAACATGATTTTTTTACCATTGTTTTAATGCAGAATTGTAAGGACCGGACAAAAAATTTGAATTATACAAAATTTTGAATTATAGAAGTTTGAATTATCCAGCTTTGACTGTAGATAATGTAATTGTGTTTTGGATAAGTCACTTATAATTGGGTTATGTACTATTATTTCAATGTTTCATGGAACGAATCAGCGAAGAAGATGTAGACCACAAAGGAATAGTGGAAGCTTGGTTACTGTCTCAACCAGAGGATATATCTGGAATTTTGTTTCAATACATTGAAGACTATTTCTATAAAGGTATAATGATAATGTACAGTGCAGGTCATTATATTCAAAGAATTAACTGAAATAAATATTTAAAAAAATTAATAATGCAGAACAGTTAGCTGTATAAAGGTTGAGACACACATGACCTAGTATTGGCCATATCTCGGCTCGTTCTCAGTAAGACCACACTTTACCATAGCATGGCCGTGTGTTGTCCAATTACTAATTGAGTAATTACTTACCTATAATTTGTAACTCGGATGAGATAGTTTTCCATATCTGCTCCTTGTAGTCCACGTTTCGATATTTCTCGTTTGTTTGATCGTAAATAACGGGAAACTTTCAAATTTCTTCGATGAGCCTTTCGGGATCCATACCGTCAATGAGAAAAAGTAAATAAAACTTAACTGGCACGGCGCACACCTGGTGCGGTGCCATGGCTCACACCCTGTACGGTGGTGTTAGGACTATTTCATACGTTTCCATTAGATTATTCCCCCGCCGTGTGTTGGTCAACACTAGGTCATGTGTGTCCCAACCTTAAGTTGTATCATATTATTCATCAAATTATTAAAATGTTGTACAGAAATAATGACATGCAAATAAAGAAAAACATAATACATATTTGCTTGGTGATTTTCAAGAGTAATCATAATATGTTTCAGGTATTGTAAGACTCACAAGGTTTGGAAATTGGTCAAAATATTATGTTTTTTAAATTACAAAATTTTAACCTATTTTGGTTAAAAAATTCTTTATTTGGAGTAAAAAATATACTTTTATATTTTAAAAAAACTTCATGAAATTTGTAAAAAAAAAAACATTAAAAAATTATTTGACAAATTTTCTTAAAAGTGGGTTAACATTGTTCAAAAAGGTATCAAATTATTGTGTACTAAAATTAATTTCTCTAGCATCACAACCGCTGTTACTTCTATACATTGAATAACTGGATTAAACTAAGAATAAGCTGTGAGCAAAGGGTACAAAGACTAAAAAAATAGCAGTGTACAAAAAAGAATCTATCTATGGGTAACTACTTTCATTTTCACTTTTAAGGGTCTGCTGTATTGGCGGCCATCTTGGATTTTTATCCCGTAAGAGCAATGTCAAATTTAAAACCATTTATTTCGTTCATTTTTTATCATAAAATTGTTTGCAAGGTTTTAACTACAATCACAATACATGTCCGTTTTGCGTTTCACATTTTTTTAAATCCCTTTAATTTGTCATGTAATTTACATTTTTTAAGTACCAAGTTTGAACTTTTTTCTTTACACAGTAAAACATTTATGATTAAAAGTGATTCACAAGCCGGATCCGCAATTTTATAAAGAATATTAAGTTTTTTTCAGCATTCAATTACAAAAGATGGATTTATAAAATGGTTTTAAATGAGGCAATGTCAAAGCACTCAGCTGCAAGAAATTGCACTGTTTGTTTAGGTACGGCTACATAGAGTGAAGCACTGCCATCGCCAGTTGCTTTCTGTTTTTCTGGAGCACACCCTTAATCTACAAATTTGTTAAAACGCCCCTTGACAAAGTTTTCTGGCATCGCCCATGTACTGAATTGCCATGTACTTCTTATGCATAAGATTTTTGGTTTATGCAAACATTAAATCTACTAATTTAGGGTTGCGCTATGAATAACATGGACTGGATTATTTGTCTAGTATTATATATAAAGTTGTATTTGTTACTTTGTTTCAAACAGCTGTATCATGGATCCTTGAAAGAGGACAGTTGGCTTTGAATTGCTCCACAACAGCTCTGTTACGAAGTGGTCTGTCCCACATGAGTGGTGTTACTTCTAGAGCTAACTTTACCATAGCTCTAATCAATGGCTTAGGGGTTAACTTGACACCTACTTCTAAAGAAGCATTTGGTAAACAAGTATGTATCTGTACTTTGCAAGTATTTGTTAATTAATTTGGAGTAAAAACCATTTTCCCTGTGTGATTTTGATAGGAATAACAGAAAAATATTTATTCTTAGTAATGAAACAAAATCATTCATGACAATACCACCAATGTCAACTTTTATAAAAGTATATTTTTAGCGAATTTCAATAGGAAAAATAAGCTATTGCAGTGGCCCTTCTGGTAAGACCGAAGGTCAGGAGTAGCAAATGAGCACCGATCATGGTCCCCAGAACACGTTTTGGGTATCATTAAATTTCATATATATATGTATATATGTGTTCAAACTCTAGCGGCCGCATTTTAAGTCCGATTTGGTTCAAACTTGGTACACACACTGGTTGTCGACGTCGCTCGGACGAGTTCGTTAGCCAAAAAAATCCAACAACCTGAAGCACATTTTTTGAGATTTTTCCTACGAGAAGGAATTTTTTAAAGTTTTTTCTAAAAATGTAAATGTAGGATGTTATTCTGCACATTTTATTTTTTTACGCGACCTTATAGCTTGCTTGGTTCCCCCAAAATCGATCAAAACGTAAAATGCCATAAAAGTACCCGGTTCAAAGCCACGTGGTGGCTCTTACCATGGGGTTGGCACAATTCATTGTGTATTGAAGATACTCCCAATACGAGGGTTGGCGTGCGAAGCATGCAATGCTTTGTGTATTGAAAATACTCCCAACATGCGGAATAGCGTGCAAAGCACGCAATGCACTATGTATTGAAAATACTCCCAATATGCGGAATGGAGTGCAAAGCATTTTGCAGCTATTCAGCACCATCGTGAATAGATCCGTTTTCCAAATTGTTGGTTGAAACCTTAAAACTTAGGCATATAAACTTAATTTTGGAAATTTGATCAACTCACGTCAGCGGTTCAGCTGCGTGGTCGAATTATTAATTATTTAAATTGTACCCAAGGTGTAGAATTTTAATGGCCAAAAACTTAAAGTCTTTCAGAGACAGGACCCATTTTAAAATCATTTTCTTGCTTAAAAGTGCAAGCTATTTTTATAGTTTTCTGTGTTCTTATATAAAAGTTCATAACTAATAAACAGTACTTGCTTTATTAATAGAATTCAAACTCGTCTAGATTATGCTGATGTTTGATTTTTATGTTTATACTATTACATTTTTAAAAGTTCCTTAAACTTTTAATTTTAAAATTAAAATTAATTTTGCAAAAACTGAGTTTGTAGTGGCATAACAATAAATCTCCTTGAATTATTCCCTATACTTTTTAACTGTAGTTAATTGGTAGAGAAGTAGTAGTATATATTTTTTAATTTAGTAGAATAAAACTTACAAATTAAAAAATAAATAAAAATTGTGATATTATAAGGTACAAAAACAATAAAAGCCACAAATTAAAAACTATTTACGCATGCATTACACAAAATGAGCGAAAACATTTGATGAAAATAAAACACAATATAAAAAGTACGAGTCTTTTGTCTTAAAATTAATACAAACAAATGTGTACAGTTCTTTGCAATAATCACTTGAGAATCATAACGGAAATTGAATTTGTTTTTAGTAAAATTGTTCTAATTTTATCCTTCTCTAAATGTTATTACGTTGCAGGTTATAGAGTGGACAGGGGAGTTTATCCCAGATACAACTCAGCTACAGTATTGTTACTACGACACTCGGAGAGATTGTGTTGATGTACATGTGACTGATACTGATGTTACTTCAAACAATTTAGTTCTCACAGCACAAATAAAGACGGCATCTGATGTTATTATCTCATGGCTAGAATCTAGACAGTCGTTCATTGTACTGGGACCTAGTGGCTGTGGCAAATCGTTAAGTATAAAAATTGTTATATTTACAAAGTATTTTGACAAGGATAGCTTTACCGCTGGGGGTCAGAAGAAAATTTTGTAGCAAGTCCGGACGATGCAACGGAAGATGTGTTATACCATTTTAAAGATCATAAAGATCATTGTCATGAAGGTTTAAAAACAACAATAAAACATCTTTAAAACCATGAAAAAGTTAGCCAATATCTTTAGAATATTACACCATTTTAAAGATCAAAAAGATGGAAATGGTTTACCATTTGGCCAGCAGAAAATTCCCTAGCACACCATCCCTATGCAATGGTAGATGTCTGCGAAAATATAGGGGATGTTTACTATATTGAAAAAATAATAGGTGATTGTTTACTATATTGAAAAAAAGGTGATTGTTTACTACGGTATATTGAAAAAAAGGTGATTGTTTACTACGGTATATTGAAAAAAGGTGATTGTTTACTATTGTATATTGAAAAAAAGGTGATTGTTTACTACGGTATGTTGAAAAAAAGGTAATTGTTTACTACGGTATATTGAAAAAAATTTTTGTTTACTATACTGAAAAAATGTAGGTGTTTGTTTAATATACTGATTAAAAAAAGAATATGCTTAAATAGTATTGAACAAGAGCATAAGGTTGTCTAGCATCTGCTTTAAAGAAAGGTTATGTTTGGCGATCTGGCCCTGATGAATAGTAAAAATTAAGAATATGTTTATAGCTAAGTCCTATTAAGTAAGCTCCCGGACCCCCTTATCTACACCACTGATTACTAGTGCCACAAAATCTATATCCTATTGAGGCTCAAATAAATCGAATTCCTGCACGAAGGCAGAAAAAAGTCAGGAAATCAATTCTGGGATAGTCGATAAATAAAGTATTTAAGTATTGCTTGTCAGGTGATCCATTTCGATTAGTTTTCATATTGCTAATTTTATTTAGTGCGATTCTGCCTTTTGTTGAGTAATTGTTCTTAATTTAATACTGTTTATTTCTCTGAGTTTGAAGACATGTATTAATTTTGTTTTCGATTAGCTGTTGTTTGTTTTGTGTTGTATCTACATTTTCATTCAATTTAATATCCATACCAAGTTGTTATTTATTTCTTATGACTGTTGTTTTATTTAATTCCGAATATAAAATTTGACTGTATTAAATTAAATTTATATCAATCGTTTGCAACAGGAGCACTTTGAAACAAACTGATAACATTTATATCACGTTAAAATTGTAAAATATCAATGCCAATTTGATGTATGCTAGTTTATACTGTCTATGCAGTTTTTAATTGACAGTATTTGTGTTTAGAATGTTGCTAGACCACTGTTTTGGCCAGCTGAGAAATGTTGAAGTAGCTACAGTGCATTGTAGTGCTCAGATATCTCCACAGCATATCTTGCAGAAACTTTCACAGGTATGACTAAAGTAAATATACAGATACTAAATTGAAAAGTTGTAAATTCCGATAAATTTGTTATTTAGTTCCACAAGATCAGCTCTCTTATAACGATACACAATGTCATACCATGGGCGCCCATATGCAATTTTCTAGGAGGGGGCTAGACCGGGGTACGGGGCTTAACACGTTCACTGCTTAGGATGCACATGTGAGCTTGACACTGAACACTATGAGAAGCGCATTGCACGCCAACCTCCGTATTGGGAGTATTTTCAATACACAATGCATTGCGTGATTCGCACGCCAACCCCCATATTGGGATTATTTTCAATACACAATGCATTGCAGCTCATGCTTGAACTCTTGTAAAAAATAAAATAAGTATATGTAAAATCAAACGGCACATAACATTTAAAACATATTTTAGTGCTAATCTCTTTTAAGAAAAATATCTGACTATAATTAATAATATACATATTTTCCTTTCCTTTGGAGCTAGGGGGTGCTTGTATATACATGCACACACAACGTGTGTTTTCTGCTACAAGTCGGGCAGAGTTCCTATTTGATCTTCACCGCACAAAATATTGCACGACCAAGCCACCGATACGATATTTTTGTGCCGGTTGATGAATTGCAGTTTCCTGTTCTTGACGGGCTACAAACAGCTAGTGTTTTAATACTTTCTTTAGCCAATAATAATTATAACGGTACCAGTACGCAAATTTTGTTACCTTCTTACAAATGATGTTATTCAAGCGTAATAACTAGGGGTCTGCGGGTTTTTTTCACTACCCAAGGGATGGGCGGGTCCGAAATTTACGTTAAAATACGGTCGAGTATTTTGGCTATTCCCGATAAATTCGGGTAATGAGGCGTTCAGCCCCGATAAATTCGGGTAGAGAGGAATTCAATACCCGATAAATTCGGGTAGTGAGGAATTAAAATTCATAATTCAATTTCCTTGTAGGTAAAAAGCAAAAATGAGTTGATAAAAGATATTTCATTATAAAAAATAAACACAATGGAAACTTAAAAAATTATCCAACCTTCTTTATTCATATTATAATCTCAACAAACGATCTCGACTCGACAAATGAAACAAAAATATGGAATCAAAACGTCACGTTGGTTAAAACAGCTGTCTAGCTGTCTAACTAATTCTTGTTTACTTCAAGTCACACAGAAAACACTATTATTCTGATGAAAATGTCAAAAATCGGTTACCAGAAATGAAATGCAAAGCCGGTCGGCGTAAAAGTTTTCGGCGCAAAGGTTCTTAGTTATAACAGTTCACTTTTAGTTTTACTCTGTTTAGTAGTATGTATTTTGTGGATTCCGTGTTGTTTATTGAGGTTGTAATGAACATCAGATTCGTTTGTTTTACATCGCAGTCAATGTTTTTGTTGGTTACAATTTGTATTAAAATAAATAAATTTTTCTCTTTTTATGAAACGGATGTGTTATTTTATTAGTTGCGTAGTTTTTTGTTATTGGTATTATGTTTAATTCTTTTTGTACTGTGTAGTTTAGATTTTCTAAAATAGGCAATTTGATCACTAGAAATATCGTTGTAGGCGGTCCTAATACTGCTAGGGTTACGAGTTTTGTAACAGATAGCGATCATGAGAGGAGTACCAATACAAATCGAACAAAAAATAAATCCACATCAGCAATCATTAACCCTATTTTTAGGAATAGAAAAAATATTTCAATTAGCCTAATCATTAATAATTTAGTTTGGTTAGGCTGATTAGTAACCTAATAACTTACTAAGTAAGCCTAGTCCTACAGTACTGTTATAATATTTATGAATTCTGAGATAAGTGCTAAATTCAAAAGAAAAAGTTGTATTTTATAAATATAACATCATCAGTTGCTTCAAGTTTTCGTTTACTACCCGACCAGACTGGATTAAAAATTTCACTACCCGACCCGAGTGAAAAATTCACTACCCGAACCGAACTAAAAAATCACTACCCGCAGACACCTAGTAATAACTAAATCACATTAAAGCATATTATACAAAGGTACTTAAAACATACTATAATGATAAGTTTATTTAAAATATTTTATTTTACTTTCGGAAACTTGCTTTATAATGTATCTTAAATAATTGAAATAACAAATCCTTTTAATGAACAAGGTAATTTTTTTATTCAACACAATCTATGTTATTTTATGTTCTTACAGTTTGACTGTTTATTGCCTTATTTAGAGCACTCAGTATAATATTAGCAATTTTATTTATTTTTATAACTGACTTTCAACCTCCCCCTCTTCTGCTATAATAAAGTAATAAAGTAGATAAATTACTAGTTTGGGAAACCATTACCACCACGGAATATTTCCTCTAATGTGAATATCGAGGATAGACTCCAAGGAGTAAAAAAAGTTTTTTTAAAAATAGAACATAATTTTGCCTTTTTAAATGGTGGTTTGAAGTATTTAACGTCTAAAACATCCACTCTTTTTGAAAATTTTGTGTAATACTCAAATTGTGTTTTCAGCTGTGCATGACAGTTTCAAGCAATGCAGGCAGAGTATTTAAGCCCACTAGTACGGACAGGTTAATTCTGCATATGAAGAATATAAATCTAGTGAGACCGGACAAATGGGGCACCAGAATGTTAATAGCTTGGCTGCAACAGGTAAATCAAACTTGTATAGTTGCGTTTTAAACAGGAAGTTCTTTTAGAAACTGCTAAAAATCCATTCAATTTATAGAAATTGTGTTTTTCTCAGTGTTTACTGTTTTAAGGGGAACGTATTTAAAAAAAACATTTTAAAGGGGAGATCATTCCCACCTCCAGTAATCCAATCCTCAAAATATTCAAGCAATATCGCCCTACACCTTGTGATACCTCAGGTTAAAGATCGTAAATAAATGTAGAATTTTTGCAAATAAAAAAGTGAAATATTTTTTTAAACCTTTTAAGTACTAGGTTTTAGAATTGATACCTCAGATTAAAGATCGTAAATAAATGTAGAATTTTTGCAAATAAAAAAGTGAAATATTTTTTTAAACCTTTTAAGTACTAGGTTTTAGAATTCCAAACTAAACCTACAGCCTGAGATTTAAAAAAAAATTCTCATTTTACTTCTTTTTTATATGTTATATCAATTATTCACTTTGATTCATCTTGTATGCAGATGTTTTTTATTCATTTATAATTATATATATATAAATATAAAATTAAAAGTTTAAACAAAATTGTATACTTATAAAAAAAAAAACCTGAAAAAAAACCTGATTCCAGTTCATCTTCAATGTCCAATTCGGCATTTGTAAAGAACAGTTTGATTTCATTATCATTAATTACAAGATGATAATTAGTCATTACATGTGTAAAAGGAATCAAAACATTGTCACAAACAAGGTTAACTATAGACACTCTCCAAACTAAACTGCAAGGAAGGCATGGATTTTTGTAAACAATTGCCTATTGTATTTAGTTTTTGTTTAAACATTCAGCTTCTTTAAAAAATATAGCAGATAGCGTTACTAGAATTGATTTACAGCATTTAGTTTAGCGCTAAATACAGCTTCTTTAAAAAAATAACAGATAGCGTTACTAGTATTAGTACTTTGAACAGAAAAATACAAAATGTACCTGTACGTGCGTAGTCCTTCACGGAGGTTTAGCGGCAAACGAACTTGTACATTCGTAGTCCTCAAAAGATTAAGCCAACAACTGTCCACTCTAACTTTCTGCAATGCCAAGCCATTTTGGTGCGTGACGCAAGCATTTTTTCAAAAATTCGCCAAATATGGTAACTACAGTTTTGTTGAACTTGGTACTAACGTCCTCGGCTAATGCGTCAACTCGGACATTTTTTTTATAGCTGAGGTCACCTATAATTATAAATTTGTAACATTTTTAAATGAGTAACGTTTTAATAAGCAAAATATTAGGTTAAACATTTAAATATAGGCTCTGTGGTACAGTATTAACAAACCGTAGCATTATTGTAATTTAAAAACACTAAACTTACAGTACGTATTGAAACATTAACTTACAGTATTAAAAAAATGCAACAGTTTTAAAGTTTCAACACTGAAACTGAGGGGTGGTGTTGAAACAACTGTCTGATCAGAACTACGTTAATGTCTCGCCAGGCTATTCGATTGAGTGGCTTATCCCGCGCTTTTGTATTGTCCGAACACTTTCCCAGCAAGGTCATGGGTTTAATTACACACGGCACACAAGTGACACCGCACAGCGTGGGAATTGTTCCTTAGGAGGGGTGGGAAAGTTAGCAGTATTGCTTGTACCGACTTTGATGGGACCCGCCACAGATTAAATTTTACGTGTGAAAAAAATACTTAGTTTTTTTTCACGGTTTGATTTCGAAGAGGGAGAAAATATTCGGCCTGACATCAAAGACAAACTTTTTTAGAGAGTTTTCCATCATGTAACACTAACAGCCATATAACAGAAAAGCTATACGATAAAAAATAAATCAGCAGTTTCCCATAGTGTCTAAAAGCACAGAGGTTTGGTCTGAATAAATAAAATGACGCAATACATATATAATAATAAACATTTATAATTTTTATATATATATAAATTCCTTTATGACGCAAAATAATTACAACAGAATCATTTTTAATAAATAAAAAATAAAAGCAGAATATAACAGTAGGTAAAATAAAAGCAGACTTAAAAGATATATTAATGTATGAACATGTAACGTGTGAGAATTACGTAAGAAGTCATTTAAATAATTACGGTTGAAGTGAACAGTTAATGAAGACAAGCAGTAATAAAATTATAAACACTTTAATTAGGCAGAGACAGTCCAAAAGCAACTTATAAAAAAATAATAAACACTTGTATAACAAATTACAACATCAGCGTATATATCGAGATACGGAAGGCCTAGCACAAACTGGCCTACGTGCGAAATTGCACGGAACGTTCCAGAGAAGAGAAAGAGAAGTACGTTTAGCAACGTTCCTGAGAAGAGAGGGACTCAAGATGGCGTAGTGAACTATATACGTAGCTGGATCCAGGTGGTGGAAAGTTCATAAAAAAATGTAATATTTTCTTTGAGAATGCGACAAATGTTGTTGTAAAGTGAAGAAAAAGTACTTCGGAGTTGCTGTAAACTTAGAAATCAAAATTGATGGTGTGGATTAAGTGATATTCGAATTTATAAGTTGACCATGTGCTTCGTCAAAAGGGCGCGAGTTGAACAGTTAGTGTTTCACATTTTATCGTAATGAAAAAGAAATCCTAGGTAAAAACAGTGCAACCGTGAGTAAAAATGCCATTAATTTTTAAGATTATAAGTCTGCAATTTTAAAATTATACAAATTTTAAGAGACAACTTAACTTCAACCTTACACTATTGCGTCATACTTTAAAGTAGACTAGGGCCTAATTATAACTTGTACAGATTTATATATAAATGATTTGTTGTTTGTTTTTTGTAATCTTGATATGTTTTATTGTAAATATTCATTTTCTAATTATGTTTGAGTAAACAAATAGTTGTTGCCACAATGTCTTGAATTTCTTTATTCAGCCACGAAAATCCAACTAGCTTGTACTTTAACAGCCAGGTATCCACCCCTGAGGAAATTAAATTAATTTAATAAATATTTTACAGTAATTGATAATTATGGATAGATAGATGCTAATAGAGCATAAGTGAGGTTATATGTGGATTATTATAAGTACTACGATTACTATTTTTTTTAATTATTATTATGTGAGTTAAATGGAGGTGATATTAAGGTTTTGAAAGTAAGGTGAATTAAAGTAAGGTGAAGCATAAGGTGTAATTCTACGTTGGAGTTAGGGGAGATATATGATGTGGTGAGTTTAGGTAAATGGTGATTTTTATTATGGAAGTAAGGCAATAGGCCTAAGAGGTGTTTTTGATGTATTAAAGTTATTTTATGAGCGACGACTTCTGGTGTTAAGGTGACTGGAATAAATGAGGTGAGGAGAGGTGTTAATAATTGCTGAATAATCCACATATAACATTTTATTTTTGATTTGAACATACATTTTTTTTTATTTTTGAATTTTTTACCGAACCCCATTTTTTTTTAACACATTATACTCAAGAATATTTTTTACTCTTGTAACCTTCAGTTACAATCATTATTCCATATTAATATTATTCATTTGCAGTATTATTATTGAAATTTCTTCTCATAAAGAATCTTGAATTACCATTCTTTATGGGTGTGCGAGATTGACTTTTCGAATTCCAGACAAGAATGGGATGTTGTTTAATGCAAATTATCGAGAAAAAGATGAGAGTTGAGGTTAAGGAACAATCGAGAAACAAGAATTTATTAAGTACAATTTATCGAACTCGTGAAAAACAAGCGTTTTAGGAACAAGAATAAACCAAAATTTTGATCTCGAGATCAGAGTATTAATATGAAATATGAGTTACATCATTGAAAAAATATAATGTATATGGGGATAAGTTAATAATGAAGTCCTTTTAATTTTCTTTTGCTACTAAGTTTATGAAATATATAAATGTAAAACAAATATAATGTATCTAATAGATATGCACTGTAACAGGTGACTATTGATTAAAAAACCTTTACTCCAAATATAAAACATATTTATTTTTAGTTAAGTAATTATTTGGCATTATTTATTTTACTAAAAAGTAAACATGCAAGGTTATACAACACTCAATCTCTACTATGCTAAGTTATTGCTCACCAGTGTCAAGGTAATTTAAATAAGATATTGTGATATCCTAATCAATTCCCTGTTGAGTTGTTTGGAAGACTTCTGTTTTGAGATTTTTGAGATGTTGCACACCCGTATCATTCACTTATTTGTTTTCAATAAAGTCTTACTTATATCTTATTTTTCGTGTAATTTAAGGTGTTAACTTACGGCGCCTTCTATGACAGCAATTTAGAATTGGTTGGCTTAGAGAATGTCCAGTTTGTGTTTAGCCTAACCTCAGGAGAAGTACTCAATCCCAGGTTCATCTCTCTCAACAACATCTACTCTATGAGGTATTTATACTCTTGGTGTATAGAAGTACTTCTTTTTTTGAACAGTTCAATAGTCAAATTATATCATTAACCTTTTCAATGTGCCATATTGAGTATCCACGTCATATGACATACCAAGTATGAGGTGCCCGTCAGAGTATCCACGTCATAGCATGTGATAGTTCTTGCTTAGCAACAGTGGTTAAAAATTGCCTTGTTTGAAGTTCTCCAAAGTGATTGGCTGCAAAGTACTACACAATTAGTTCTGAGTATGTGTCTTGGCAGTACATTATGACCTATGACTGAGCTTATACGAAGGTTGTTCAGAAAGTAAGGAACGTTTTGGAATAAAAAAAAAAACTAAGTACAAGAAACACATTTTATTATATACATCTGATAGAGCGATTAAAATACTACTTTTCCACATAGTCACCAAACAGATTAAGCCACTTATCGTAGCGGTGGACAAGCTTTGAAATTCCTTCGTCTTAGAAATCTGCCGCCTGTGATCTCAGCCACTCAGCGACACGCGCCCTGTGCTCCTCGTCGTCGTCAAAGCATTGTGTTGCTAGCTAGGTGTCGCTACAAGCTTCCTTTCTGACAAGGTTTGCAAACATTTTCTTTGTTTTTTTGGGGATCTTGTGAGCCCCCACTCCATGGACTGTAATTTTGTCTCGCAATTGACTTGTTTCACCCAAGTCTCGTCAACAGTTATGATTCGATCCAGTAATGAATCACCATGTGTGCGGTAGGCGTCCAGAAATGTTAAAGCTGCCCCCATTCGCCGACCTTGATGGTGGTTTGTAAGCACTTTTGGCATCCATCTAGCACAAAATGTGTGGTAGCTTAGCTTTTGAGTGACAACTTCAAAAGTCCGTGAAACTTGTGCAAAACAAAGCGAAAGCTCCGTTATTGTGAAACAACGGTTTTCACGGATCTTTTAATCAACTTTAGCGACCAGATCGTCAGTCACAATTCTCGGGCGTCCACTCTTCTCTTCACCATGAATGTTGGTTCTGCCATTTTTAAACTGAATGCAGCGCACATTTCAAATTTGAATATTGAAACAACGGGCAGCGCGGATATGTTCCCGTTGTTACAGATTTGTGCCGACTGAGGAGTCGAGGGCGCACACACCAAAATATATGCGATCGGCGTGCACCTAGCGGCGTCAGACGACATTCCTTACTTTCTGAATAGTCTTCATAATTTGCACCAAAGAAAACCTTTCCCGCCCAACAGAGTAGAGCAAATATAATAACTGAGTATTAGTAGAATCATAGTTTTAGTTGTAAAAGGTATTATTTTGATTGCTTTCTTTGGTGATTTCTTTGCTAATAAGAGTTGTATAAAATAATTTTATCATAACAAATGCACAGGTTGTTGTGTGGGTAGTTCATTCTCGCATGTTTTAAAAAATCTCACAACAGAAAATCTTTTAATAAGTAAAAAAAAAATTATCTAACTTTATGCCAGGTGCTATAAAAGTATTTGACCTCTTCCGTAACTTTTAGACGACGGAAAGTAGAAAGATGAAAATCTGGGAATGTCTTTGGATGATTGGTAACTCTTTTACAAACTTACAAGACTACTCCGCCTCCCCGCAGGAGGGGTACTGTGTGGGACGACTCAAAATTTTTAAGTTTAAACCAATGGCATTTGACACATCATTTTTTCCCCTTAAATCACAAACATTTTTATACTAATCAAAGTAAAGTACAACAACTCTATCCGAAATGGCAGCTGAAAAACTTTTTTTCAAAAAATACTGGATTTCTTGCGCAATTGTTTAAAGTAGAAAGTGATCTTGTCTTTAAAGAAGTAGAAAAGGAACTTGAAAAATAGTTTTTCGGCTGCCATTTTGGATAGGGTTGTTGTATAGTACAACGCATTTAGAGTGGCGAGCGGGCTGCGCATGCGCAGGAAAGCCCGCCTCCCACCAACTTCAGTCTCAGTCAAATAGTAAAAAAAGTACAGTCAGTGTCAAATCTGTACAGACGTGCGTGGCTGTGTTGTATATGTGGTGCGTATAAAGGCATCGTTTATAAACGTGACTGTATGCCGCACTGCCTCGTCTCGGTAGGGGAAATGTGGTGGGATAGGTACTCCGTCTCTCTCGCACTACCTTCCCTACACACCATTCTAATTGATTCTATCTTTACCTTACTTTGTTTGGTATCAAAATGTTGGTGATTTAAGGACAAAAAAAAAAAACCAAAAAAAAGTGTCACAAGCAGTATGTTTAGATTTACAAATTTTGAGTTGCCCCAACAGGACCCTTCCTGAGGGGAGGTGAAGTAGTCTTGAACGTTTGTAAAAGTAGTTACTAATCATCCAAACATAATCACAAATTTTCATATTTTTACTTTCATCTTTCTAGCATGTACAGCCCGCTCGCCACTCTAAATGCATTGTACTATACAACAACCCTATCTAAAATGGCGGCCAAAATCTTTTTTCTTTCAAGTTCCTTTTCCATTTCTTTAAAGACAAGATAGCTTTATATTTTAAACAATTGCGCAAGAAATCCAGTATTTTTTGAAAAAAAGTTTTTCAGCCGCCATTTTGGATAGGGTTGTACTTTACTTTGATTGGTATCAAAATGTTTGTGATTTAAGGGAAAAAATGATGTGTCAAATGCCATTGGTTTAAATTTAAAAAATTTTAGTTGCCCCACACAGTACTAGTCTTGTAAGTTTGTGAAAGAGTTACTAATCATCCAAAGACATTCCCAAATTTTCATTTTTACGTTGTCTAAAAGTTACGGAAGGGGTCCATTACCTGGCATAAAGTTAGGTAATTTTTTTTACTCTAACTTGTTTTTTTGGTTTCTTTCTCGTTTTGCACATTTTGTAAATTTTATCTTTGGAGACCATGTCAAAATGATAACTTTTATGTTAGTTTGTTTATATCTTGTATTGTGTTAGGCAATCAATGTCTAGAGGAACCGCATTACATTAAGTGTTCAAATAAGGTAGGTGCTGCTCAGGAGTGCCCATCCCCCCCAAAGCCTATGGCGCTGATCCCCCCCAAAACCTGCCTGTGGGTTCCCTCTCCCAAATAAAGTAGACATTTTATGCCATTTTAGCAATAGAAAATAAACGGTATCAGTTAACTGACACAAACTTTCTCCCAACTTACTGTAGTCAAAATAATATTGTTTTTAATAATTTTATTTACTACTTTTTAGAACAAAACAAAAAAATAATATTCTACCTACGTCAATCGTATAAAAAAGTTATTGTCCCAGGCGGGATTCGATCGCGCGACCTTTGAATTACTGGCCGTCTTCTCTACCGTTGTGCTATCCCTTGCGGCCGTTGCCGTGATGCTAGATTGACAACATAAACTTGTTTATTTTTTAACATTTCCCCATAATTATGAAACGCCGAAGTTTTGATAAAAGCGGATGGTGTCATTTTGTTTGGCATCTTAAGCACTATAAATACTGAAAATTTGATCAAAATCATTAGAGCCGTTTTTGAGAAATTTGCATTTTTGTCGTTTTTTATTGGTTTTTAGGGGTAAATTACCCTTAAAAATTCCAAAAAATGAAAAAAACGCCTGGAGATATTAGGGTTTAGTACCTACATACCAAATTTCATGAAAATCGGACCAATAGTGTCCCCTCTGGTCGTGTATACATACTGACACACTG
>JAGFPH010005199.1:1255-13003 GCA_018207615.1 Philaenus spumarius
TCTCCCAACACAGCGGTTGGCGTGCGAAGCACGCAATGCTCTGTGTATTGAAAATTCTCCCAATACGAGTTGGCGTGCGAAGCAAGCAATCCATTTCGTATTCAAAATACTCCCGAATACGGGTTGGCGTGCGAAGCAGGCTTTGCATTGTGTATTGAAAATATTCACCAATATGAGGTTGGCGTGCAATGCACTGTGCTTCGGCCGCTTCTCATACTGTTCAGAGTCAAGCTCCCATGTGCGTCCTTAGCAGTGAACGTGTTAAAATGGTTTAAATTCAAATCCCCTGACCTGACCCCTCCCCCCCCCCCTCCCCAAAAGTTTTCCTGGTTACGGTCTTGCCCTAAACAAGTTTCATTCTAGTACGAAAAATCTAAGCGGAAATGAACTGAAGTCGAGCAGAGAACCAAGTCTGAATAGAACGGCGAGTTTACGCAAACAAATTTCTTCTGGTGAAAACCAGCTTGGTTGTTGGATTTTTGGCAAACGAACTCGTCCGACCGACTAAGAGAACTAACGTCTGTCCCTAAACGGACGTACAATGTGGCCGTTAGAGTGAAAATACATATGTATATACCGGTATAGTGTATAACATTTTTAATGGCACCGAAAAACGTGTTCTGGAAACTATGATCGGTGTTTTATACATGTTTAACCAAAATTGTACCCCATGACAATTTATGCAACTACAGGTACAAGCTATTTGTATGTAATAATTTTAGGTTAGGCCTAGAAAGTAATTTTAAGTGTAGGCCTAACCTAAAATTATTGTATGTATGTTGACGTTAAGACAGGTAAAATAAATTAAACATACACACAATAATTGTAGGTTATGCCTAGATATATATTCTATTCTATTAAAAAGTGTATAATTATATATATTTACCCGTATTACTGTATATTTTATTTATATTTTTAAGGGAGTTTGGTTTGCTGCGAATATTAATCACATATATTATTTCTCAAGGCCATTTTTTTGTCGGTACGCCATAACTTCCTTAATACATCATCAAATTACATGAATGAGGCATCATTTTAAAGCTTTCCTTAACCCCTACACCGGAAAAATATACAAAATACAATTATAAAAAAAAAAAAAAGAAATAAAGAATCCGAAAGTAACAGTGATGTAAGATCAAGTAAGTTGTAGGGATATTTTCCTGGCGTTGGCAACACTGATGATAACAATACCCAGCTGGAGAGCTGCCGTTACGCCACTACATTGCTATTTTTAATTAATTGTATATTTAGTGTCGTATAGTATAGTGTACTTTAATTAAGTGGGATTTAAGTAAGTTAGAATGCGAATGTTTCGCACGGGTCAGCTAGTTTAATTTTAAAATAATGCTAAATATAATTTAGATTTTACTTTTGATCTATTTCACATTTAAATAAAATTTGACATTTGATAATAAACGTTACCATAATTATTTTTACATTGCATTCAATAAATAACAAACAATTCTAACGTGGTTTTAGGTTTTAAGCGAATGAAAATATAAGTAATTAAAATTATAGATAGAAATTTGTAAGTCTTGAAAACTTTATGTTCTTAATGTGATCCTTGAGCCTGTTTTCTTTTTTCCATGTCTCATTTAACGTCACATGTATCGGCTTCAAAACCTTTACTTGGCGAAAATGTTACGTGTCCTGTTGTAACCCGCGTGACTCACTTTCGGTTAGCACTTATACCGTTAATGCCTGTACAAAGTGTTAATTAGGCTATTGTTTCTTCAAACGTTCCTGGCCTGCGAGTGTCTACTAGTTTGGTTTGTTGACAGTGGATACGTGAAAGAAATTGCAATAGAGAGACTTTGGTTTGAAGTGTTTTCTTTGACACGCTTTTACTAGCGAATTTCCACAGTAAAGATGAGCTATGCAGTGACCCTTGTGGTAAGATCTACAGATATCGGCGTGAATACTGGCACTTGGCCCCGCCCTTGCGCGATGGGCCGGAGGTGTGGGGAAAGGGCGTAAGTGGAGGAAAAAAACATTTTCCCACACCGCTTCCTAATGTGACTCATCCTTCAACCTCACCCCACGTCCACTGCTACGCAAATTTCGTATTTCCTATGCTAGGAGCGGAATCTTTCTACGTAATAATCACTAATATTTTAAAGCGTACGCACATGTGCGTCCATAGCACCCAACACGTTCACTGCTAAGGACGAACATGTGAGCTTGACACTGAACACTATGAGAAGGACAGGGCATTGCGTGCTTCGCACGCCAACCCCCGTGTTGGGGGAGTTTTCAATACACAATGCATTGCGTGCTTCGCACGCCAACCTTCGTATTGGAAGTATTTTCAATACACAGTCCATTGCAGCTCATGCTTGAACTCTTGTAAAAAATAAAATCAGTACATGTAAAATCAAACGGCACATAACATTTAAAACATATTTTAGTTCTAATCTCTTTAAAGAAAAATACCTGCCTATAATTAATGATATACATATTTTCCTTTCCCTGGCGCCGATGTTCTGAGGACCATGGTCGGTGCTCATTGAACACTCACGACCTTAAGAATAACTGCAATAGCTCATATTTCCTGCGGAAATCGGCTAAAAAGGTAAAGTAAGTTAGTTATAATTTATTTGTTCTTCGTAGTGCGACTTTAGTGTCAGTAGTCACGGAAATGACACCAGATACTGTCGCAGTGGTTAACCTCAAAATTGTGTGCGCATCTCTGCTTACGTCTTCTCATACTGGCTTCGCTAGAAACGGCTAGCAATACAAACAATGTAATTTTCGGTTCAGTTATTTTACTTTCTCATTATACTATAGTATAGAGAAAGTATAGTGATCGCAAAAAAAAATCGATGTTGAGATTTTTGTGGAAATATCCGTTTTGGGACCCCCTGAGTCCAAAAAAGTGATTTTTACAAAATGTCTGTCTGTATGTATGTATGTATGTTTGTATGTATACAAACAAAGCTAGAGAGAAAACTATTCGATCAAATCAACCAAATTTGTACCAGACATGTCAAGTAGGCCCTGTATAGATGCACGAAAAAGGGTTTTGAATTTTTTTGAAAAACAACCCCCTTTTTGCCCAAAAAACCTCTAAAAAATCAGTTATTATTTTTTTATAAAAAAAACGGCTTTAACGATTTTGATAAAATTTGGCTTATTTGTAGCCTTTAATGTGCCCTACCATATGCAAAAAACCGCATCTTTCTAAAAATTCTCGTTTAGCTAGTAATAATAGCTAATAATAATAATAACTGATTTTGGTAATAAGTAAATTTACTTAAATTACTGTTAAAAAAATAACCTCTCCTACCCCACCCTACAAGTCACAGAGAATCTGTTTAATAAATTAAATATGTTTGTGAGAAAGTATGTGCCAGTACCTGGTACCGTTTATTTGAATTAATTCCTTACGAATAAAAATATGACTCATGTTAAGCAGATTATTGTAAAGTTGGTCGCACGCAAGTGTTTTAAACGATACGTCTATGATTTCAGGTAATTTTTGCTGACAAACACCTTACGTTGACTTGAATGAAACGCAATGAGTAAGTAGAAAATGTGCGTACCGCTGGTTATTATCTAGTTTATAAGCGTTTATTGCTTTTCGATCGTGTGAAAACTACGTTTAGCCTATTATAATGTGTAGTCTAATGATGGTAATAGTTTCAAATGAAAATAATTCAATTTGCTGAACCGCTGACGTGAGTTGAGCAAATTTCCAAAATTAAGTTTATAGGCCAACGTTTTACTGTTTCAACCAACAATTTGGGAAATAGGTGTATTTACGACGGTGCTGAATAGCTGTACAATGGTTCGCACGCCATTCCGCATATTGGGATTATCTTCAATACACAAAGCACTGCGTGCTTCGCACGCCATTCCGCTTATTGGGAGTATCTTCAATCCACAATGCATTGCGTGCTTCGCACGCCAACAGAATTGTTGGGAGTATTTTCAGTACACAGTGCAATGCGTGCTTCGCACGCCAACCCCCGTATTGCGAGTATTTTCAATACACAATACATTGCGTGCTTCGCACGCCAACTTTCGTATTATGAATATTTTCAATGCGCATTGCATTGCGTGCTTCGCACGCTAGCCCCCGTGTTAGGCCTATCTTCAACAAAGCATTGCGTGCTTCGCACGCCAACCCCACGGTAGGATCCACCACATGGCTTTGAACCGGGCACTTCTATGGTGTTTTACGTTTTGATCGATTTCTGGGAACCAAGCGAGCTATAAGGTCGCGTAAAATACAGAATGCGCAGAATAACATCCTAGATTTATATTTGTAGAAAAAACTCAAAAACAAATTCATCCTCGTAGGAAAAATCTAAAAAAATAGTTACTTTCGGTCAAAAAACGTGCTTCCGATAGTTGGATTTTTTTGGCTAACGAGCGACGTAGACAACCAACGTGTGCACCAAATTTGAACCAAACCGGAGTTAAAATGCGGCCGCTAGAGTCATACATATATGATTTTTAATCACACCCCAAAACGTGTTCTGGGGACCATGATCGGTGCTCATTCGCTACTCCCGACCTTGGATCTTACCATAATGGCCACTGCATAGCTAATTGTTTTTATGGAAATTCGCTAATAATTCGTCCACGCAGCTGAACCGCTAACGTGATCAGTTTTTGTGAATTTCCAAAATTAAATTTATTTGATTTTAGGGTTTCAACCAACTATTTGGGAAATTGGTCCACTTACAAAAACGTTGAATAGCTGTCTAGGTGTACTAAATATATTAGTAGAATTTGTTTGTACCTCAGCTTTCAACCCCGGCTGCGGAAAAAGCTCACTTTGAGTGTGCGCCTCGTCGTTGTGTCCTCGGACTTTTTACAGCTTTGCTTCGCTCGCAGTGGCCTGCATGCCGGCCTTCGGCCTCGTAACAGAAGCTGACCAAGATAAAAATTCCCCTAGTGGATTTGAACAAAGTATTGTTTACGTTCTGGTCGATTTTGGGGGAACCAAACGAGCTATAAGGTCGTGAAAAACAAAATAATAAAATATGTCGAATAATCTCCCATGTTTATTTTATCAGATAAAACCCCAAGAAAGTTTTATTTTATTATGAAAGATTAGCAAATAATTGACTTCCAGTCAAAAAAGTGCTTCCGGACGTTTGATTTTTACTTTCTCCACCCTATACGTAGTATATGGAGAAAGTATTGTTTTCGTAAAAATGTTCGAATTTGAATTTTCAGTTGAATTATCTGTTTTGGTGCTCCCAGAACCCCAAAAAATTGTTTAGTGCAATTATCTGTGTTGGTGCTCCCTGAACCCAAAAATATTTTTAGTGGAATTTTTTGTTTTGGTGCTCCCTGAACCCAAAAAAGTGTTTTTAACGTGGTGTCTGTCTGTCAGTATGTATACACGACCAGAGAGGACACTATTGGTCCGATTTTCATGAAATTTGGTATGTAGGTAGGCCTACTAAACCTTAATATCTCCAGGCGTTTTTTTCATTTTTTGGAATTTTTAATTTTTAAGGGTAATTTACCCCTAAAAACCCATAAAAAACGACAAAAATGCAAATTTCTCAAAAACGGCTCTAACGATTTTGATCAAATTTTCAGTATTTATAGTGCTTAAGATGCCAAACAAAATGACACCACCCGCTTTTATCAAAACTTCGGCGTTTTATAATTATGGGGAAGTGTTAAAAAATAAACAAGTTTATGTTGTCAATCTAGCATCGCGGCGACGGCCGCACGGGGTAGCACAATGGTAGCGAGCACGGCAAGTAATTCAAAGGTCGCGCGATCGAATCCCGCCTGGGACAATAACTTTTTTATACGATTGGCGTAGGTAGAATATTATTTTTTTGTTTTGTTCTAAAAAGTAATAAATAAAATGATTAAAAACAATATTATTTTGACTACAGTAAGTTGGGAGAAAGTTTGTGTCAGTTAACTGATACCGTTTATTTTCTTTTTTTTTTAACGAACTCGTCCGAACCACTTAGACAACCAACGTGTGTACCAAATTTGGGCCAAATCGGACGTGAAATGCGGCCGTTAGAAATGCGAACACATATATAACTAAATTATTACAAGTGAAAAAACATTGAGCAAGACTGGGATTCGAACCCAGGACCTTTACCACGCCGTGTTATCAACTGAGCCATCCTGATCAAACCGGATATTGGTCGATGTTATCTCACTTGTAAGGTTTACTGTTTTATACATTTATATTAATATACAGTTTTTAATGACACCCGAAAACGTGTTCTGGGGACCATGATCGGTGATCATTTACTACTCCGGACATTAGGTATCACCATAAGGGTCACTGCAATGACTTATCTTTCTTAACGAAATTCGATAAAAATATGTTAAATCTATCTCTTGAATTTAAGAAACTGGCACATACTTTCTCACAAACATATTTAAATTATTAAACAGAACCACTGTGATTTCATAATTGTATTAAAGTAGGATTCATTAATGTAGGAGAGTAACTAATAAGTATTATTATTATTAGCTAGAGAGAAAACTATTCGATCGGTTTCGAACAAATTTACACCAAACATGTCAATTAGGCCCGTCTAGATGCACGATAAAAGATTTAGAAGATTTTTGAAAAACAAGCCCTTTTTAAAAAAAAAACAACCCAAAAATCAGTTGTTATTATTATTATTATTAGATAAACAATAATTTTTAGAAAGATGCTGTTTTTTTTTGCATACGGTAGGGCTACAAATAAGCCAAATTTTATCAAAATCGTTACAGCCGTTTTTTTATCAAACAAATAATAACTGATTTTTTGGGAGTTTTTTGGCCAAAGAGATGGTTGTTTTTCAAATTTTGACAAAACCTTTTTCGTGCGTCTATACAGGCCTAATTGACATGTTTAATGCAAATTTGTTCGAAATCGATCGAATAGTTTTCTCTCTAGCTTTGTATACATACAGACAGTCATTTTGTAAAAAAAAACACTTTTTTGGTCTCAGGGGTTCCAAAACGGATAATTCCACAAAAATCTAAACATCGATTTTTTTTGCGATCAATATAGTTTCTCTATACTATAGTATAGTGAGAAAGTAAAAACAGAATAAATTTGTACCGGTGCAATTAAACATTTGTTTCTCAATTCTACTTGTAAAATTTAAAAAGTACTAACACAGTGGTCTCAGCGTAACAAGTCGGTTCGCCATTGTACGTAGCCTTGTTTAACAAGACCACGTAAGTGCCATGATGGCTGCGTTAGCGGTACACTTTTACCAGCAGTTAGCCTTTTATGATAAGACAATCCATTCATTAGTAGTAATACTATGATAATGGGAGAGTGGCCTTGTCTAACGATGTGTGAAACGACCGGCTTCCTTTCGATCGTAACGCTTTTAATTGTTTTTAGAAATCGACTTTATTTTCTCGCACAACGTTATCGCGTCGATAACGTACTCGCGGTGATAACATTTCGATTGGAGCCGACTATTTCTTTCACTGCGCTGAATCGAGATAGGAATTAAAATGTAATACGATGTTCTGTGATGTATTTCGGTTTAACGAGTGTGTGAACGTTCTCTTTAAAACATGTTATGGCTAAAGGTTACAAAGTACCGGGTGTTTCAAAATGAATAGGCCTATCGGGGTTTTAAGGCTTTGTAGTATTCATTACATTTTTAACTTGCAATTATAAATAACCAGTAAGCCCCCGTGAAAAATCACAGGCAGATTATCGCCTCAGTAATACATTATTAAAAAAATTATATTTAAAAACAACAGGCTTATGTACGCCTACCTAAGTTGAATGGGATTTTTAATTCGGTAAATGTGTACAATTATAAGGATTACTAACTGTAGGCCTATTTGTTAACATGAGTTATTTACATAATATCGTCACTTAAGATGCAAAACCTTGTAACCGTCAAATACCTTTATTGCTAGGAACAAGCAAAAACTTTGCAGTTTAATAATTTTGTTCTTGTTATAATTTATTTTTAAATATTTATTCACTAGTATTTGTAATATAGAGGGTTGCAATCGATAAAAACTGTCCATTTTTTTAAATAACATTTATATAGATAAACACTATAGGAAAAAAATATGCGAAACATTCCAAGTCGGAGACCAGGTAACCAGTCATATCCCGTCAGGTTGAAAGCGAGCCAACCACCGTTTGCTTTACCTCCGCCCTCCTACCCTCAAACCACTACCCTCAAGATATGAAAAGCTACCTGGTCTCTAGCCGAGATTAGAACCAGATCCCGCGCTATCCATTCGGTTAAGGCTTGCCTTAAAAACAACTGATAAATTTAGTTACTTTACTATCTCTACAAGTAAATGTACCTTCATCAGCACTATCTAGGAGTGGTTGTAGGAAGTTTGCTCGGTTGTTCTTAAGTTTGAATCTGTATAATTTGTATTCGTGAGAGGTTTATGGTGCCTGACAGAATTTAAGATTTGTTGAGTCTATACAAAAAACGCGTATAAATCAGGAAATAATTATCAGATTGACATGAAATTAAGGATGAAGGTATAGAATGAGTGTGCAAATCCAGTTATGCAAATAACTCAATTTTAACTAAAATCAGAGATAATTATTTTTAAAAGTAAAACAGATGTTTTGACATTTAGTCATTTTGAAAGGTTGAGATAAATTCGCGGAATATTTCAACCAATCAGATTGCTAGGCCTCCTTTTACTTGTAATTATCGCTTTTCTTAGCTGAAATATGGCAAATGATTTCGGTTTTCTTCGTCTAATTTAATTCTTCTTTAGGTTAGTTTTGTTAAGTTATTGCACTATTTGGAAAACTGACTTCTTTCGGAATCATTGGGCATTCTTAGTTTTGCGGTATCTGCTTGTAATAAAAGGTAATTTATTAAATTAATCTCCGTTGCGTACGCGTTTTCTTGTCTGTATGAAGCAGGCCGAATTCGTGTTAAATGTTTAAATTTGACGATTTTTTCCGATGTTTTCGCGAATTTGTTCATGTTGGAGCATGCAATGGATTATTTAGGGTATACATATTACGGGTCTTATATAAGTTCTCATATTCTATAAGTTTTTAATTTGCTTGGGAAGTTGTAGTAATTAATTAATTTAGGTTTGCCTTTCTTTAGTTCGGCGTCTTGCCGCTCGGCGCGCTGTTGGACTGAAACAGTTCGCGGTTGGACATTCGATTCTCCTTATATTCCGTCTTTCAAAAATCATTTTCATCTTGAAATTATGAAATGTTTCAACTGCAACCTATAAATTTCACTCAACTTAAATCTGTTGAATTTACACACATTTGGTACGATTTTCAAGATTTTTGAGACTGATAATAGCTTACAAGACAAAAAGTTACGCGATTTGGAGACTCGAACCCGAGATTTCTAGTTTATGGTCCGATGCTCGGTGCTTTAAATTATATAATTTACCACATCTGTAGGCGATACACAGTAAAAATTGAATTAGGAACTTTGACCTCCCATTAACGAATTTTTTGTCCGGATTATGAATTTCGTTAAATAGAAGTTCGACTCCCTAACTAGGTATGGACTTTTTATAGAGAAACAATCCTACATATTCCTGTGTTGTTAAAATGAGCCGCAAATGAAACTCTTATTGGTAACGGTAAACACGTTTAAGTGTTCATTTTTCTTGGGTGCACCAGACCCTCAAAACAAGTATGTTGTACATAGATACAGTTTAATCGAATGAGGTCGCCTGAACTAGTTTAACATTGCAAACCTGTCTTGTACGGCCCTCGCTTACCTTCTGATAACTGCACCTTGTTAGTTTCTATGCTTAAAATGCAGACGATCTCTAGGCGCGTTTGTTGGCACTGCTTGTCGGCAGTTTCTAAGCTAAAAGTTGTAAAACGAACACATAGAGATAGTTTTCATTGTTTGCTTGGGTTTTTTTTTCAGCAATTACCGAATTTCAGAGAATTCTAAAACGTGAGAAAAAAATTAGAAAAAATGTAATTCACATGAGAAAAAATATAACTTCAACATATTTAGGTTTTTCACTAAAGTGGTTAATGTAAGTCACCTGAGAGGCAGGCCATTTTGGTGGGGTTTGCAAGAATTTCTTTTTTAATTTCGCCAAATACAGTAATTATATCCCAATCCAAAAGTGTTCAATAGTTTTTTTTGTAGAAAAAAGACCAAAGAACCCATATGTGCAACTAAAACATTGTTTGATTTAAAATTGTAAAAGTTATTAGCTCAGGAAGCACACAATTTTCAGTAACGGAAACAAACTTTAAGCCTACATAAAACGTGTTAATCATAATTGTTTTCAGAATATAAAAAAGTTGTGTGATTTAGTTCTAAATAGAAGTACAGTAACAGTATTTTAGATTTTCTTACTAGAAATAAACTTTTTCGGGGATTTATCCAAGAAAATAAGTGTATGAGATTTATCTGCACATTTTGTTTTTTTTGCACGACCTTATAGCCCTTCTGGTTACCCCAAAATCGATCAAAACTTAAAATACCGCAAAAGTACCCGGTTCAAATCCACATAGGGGCAGCTTCTGATCTGAGGTCACAAGGTCGAGGTTTTTTCGCGGCGAGCGGAACGAAGCAGCGCGGAGCTGGAGGGCCTGAGGTGCCACCAAATTGTAGTAATATATTTCTTGAGTACCAATTTCCCAAATAGTTGGTTGAAACCCTAAAACATATAAACATAATTTTGGAAATTCGCTCAACTCACGTCAGCGGTTCAGCTGCGCGATCGAATTATTGTTTCTTAAATAACAACACAAATTTCATTATGTAAGCTCCCGGATTGGAAATTATACAAATATTAATAGGTATGTATTACCTTTATTGTGTTTCTGACGACCTCACTAGTGAGAAAAATGACTTTTAAGTGTATATTTTTGTGTGTGATGTGTGACCAGAAGATGGGATAACCCCGAAACTGCAGTTGTCACGAATATTTAAAAAGGATTGGACAGACAGTATACAGGTAATTCATACCTATTAATATTTGAACAACACAAAACTTAACCTAAAATTTGTAAACTTAGTTGTTGAAGGTATAACAGCTGATGGACGAAATCAGCTGTTATACGATAACGAATAAATCAAACAATATAACCTATACTGTTAGTTACTCATCGATGTACACTCGCTTTCATAGGAGTTGGTTTTTTGGTAGTTAGGAACCCTAATTCGATGAGGATCTAATTCGATTCGGGTCGTTTTCCGCGTTGTGCCCTTTCTTATGGATCGCGCTAAAAGTTTCTAATTATTTTAATGATTTCTTACACGTCGTTAAAATCCATTTAAGCCTTGACCGTTGTCATTAAAATTGATCTATTCAAATTTCCAGCCATCGTACACACAGAGCAATAAAGAAAACAGGCGTCGATGGAACGGTTAGGCAAAGTGATACCTGCGTGATCATGTTTTTTCTAAAATTATTGCTTTAGTTTTAAACGTTCTATTTTTTAAACGAATATACAAAATGAAACTGAAGAAGAAACTTTGGTTTTAACCCACATGTTCTACATGGCTTCCATTAAGTTTTAGGCAACTCTCGTGGCATTGTTCAAGATCTTCTAAAGTCGTTGCATACTTCTAACGTGTCTAGTCATTTCTTCACGAAGGTGCGCAATGGTAGCCGGTGGCTCGTTTCGGAAGTGCTTTCCTTCATCATTCCCACACAAAAGCGTCAGGTGGTGAAAGATCTGATAATGGGATGGGTGTGGAAAGTTTGTTCCTCGGAAAAACAGGCTGTTGCCAAATTAGTTTTGAAGTAAAACAATAGTGGCTGAAGCAGTGTGGCTGGTGGTAGTTGTTGCAGCAGTGTGGCTGGTGGTAG
>JAGFPH010005199.1:25137-39370 GCA_018207615.1 Philaenus spumarius
AATAATGAAAAATAATTTGCAAGCCGGATCCGAAATTTTATAAAGTATATTCAGTTTTTTTTTCAACCCTCAATTACAAAAGATAGACTTATAAAATGGTTTGAAATGCGGCAATGTCAAAGCGTTCAGCTGCAAGGAATTGCACTGTTTAGATAGGGATACAGTGAGAAGCGGTTGCGTTTCCGGTTGCTTTCTCGTTTACTGGAGCAGACCCTTAAAGGGGAATTACTGCTTTATCTCCTATCGCTAAGAAAGTCGTTTTTCCTAAATATAAGTCAAAATTTTAAGCCCAATTTAGACGAAAATGGTTGGTAAAAAACGCACAAAGAGTACAAACTTATTTCTCTGTACAAAATCTGTAATAAAAAAGGTAATACTAATTAGAAGTTTCCATCCGCTTTAAAAGTTTAAAATTAGCCGCTGTAATGAAAAAAATGGACGATGTTATCACAATTTTAAAACTACCAAGTTGTACGAAATAGTCGATGCTTTAAAATTAGAAATCAAACATTTTACTTTATCACTATACTATAGAATAGAGAAAGTACAGTGATCGCGAAAAATTCAATGTTGAGATTTTTGTGGAAATATCCGTTTTGGGACCCCGTGAGTCCAAAACAGCGGTGTTTACAAAATGTCTGTCTGTATGTATGTATACAAAGCTGGAGCGAAAACTATTCGATCGATTTCAAACAAAGTTGCACCAGACATGTCAAGTAGGCCTGTATCCATAGATGCACGAAAAACGGGTTTGAAATTTTTTTTAAAACAACCCCCTTTTTGGCAAAAAACCTCAAAAAAAATAAGTTATTATTTTTTTTATAAAAAACGGCTTCAATGATTTTGATAAAATTTGGCTTATTTGTAGCCTTTATACCCTACCGTATGCAAAAAACAGCATCTTTCTAAAAATTCTCGTTTAGTTAATAATAATAATAATAACTGATTTTTGGGGGTTTTTTTAGCCATAAAGGGGGTTGTTTTTCAAAAATTTTCTAAACCTTTTTCGTGCATCTATACAGGCCTAATTGACGCGTTTGGTGCAAATTTGTTCGAAATCGATCGAATAGTTTTCTGTCAAGATAATAATAATAATGTTTGATAGAAGCCTGCAAATCAAACCGCTTCCAGGAATTTTCTACTCCCTGTATATTATTTCCTTTCATGAATTCCATGAAAACTTACTAAAAGTTGCAATTCTTCCGTACATAGTATCAGGTTCTGGATAAGTTTGCAATCGCATTCTTTCTGTAATTTTCGAGATAATTTTATCGTAATGAACAAAGATCGAAGGAGAAGTCGAAATGACCAAAATCAGACCATTGGTATTCAAAATACAAAATACGATTTGCAGGACAGAGTCCGTGTACACTCCGATGAAAAGTCGACCACAATATTTCGTAAAGGCGTACAAAGGGTCCGGGTACACTCCAACGAAGGGCCGCGACCGCGAAAATATTTCGCAAACGGTGGGCCTTTTCACGTCACGCTACCTCTGAAATGGACATTGTGCTTCCTCATTTAGTAAATTGTGTTAAAATAGTTTACATGGTAATACCTCTGAAACGGACGTTGCACTCCTAATTGTGTTAAGTTGTGTTAAATTAGTATACTTGGTGGTACCTCTAAAATGGTCAAATTTGTGTTAAACCGAAATATACAACGATTTGTACTCCTGACAGTTTTCACTTCTGTCGGTAGTCCCATGACTGCTTTATTTATTTTCAATATGAGTATATAACATTTTGTACGAACAAGTTGGGAGGCGATCCGCGCTTGGGCCCAGGGTTGTCTTTACGAAGTACGGGTTATAGTTTTGTTGGAAGTGTTGCGAAGCCTAAAAGCCAAGATTATAAAGGGCACAAAAGAAGTTGAAGATTAAATTTCAACACAATCTAAATAGGCTGAAATGTACTGGAAAATTGTCGGCGGTGACGTATGTCGAGTACGGTCAGTGGACCCTGAACACTGATTAAACTAATGCGACTTCTCACTCTACATCCACCACCTGTTAACATTCACGTACAGTACTGTACCGTATAACTCAGCTAAACTTGACAGTTAATCATAAACATGCGCTTCATGCATGGCCTGGTTTAGTGACCCTATCGTGACCGGGCATCTTTCACTTCTGACTTGTCACAAATTGTTCAGTATTGGAGTTGGCGGACTTTCTGATTTAGAAAAGTCGGGCCTATACAGTGAACGAAATCGATGAGGCGTGCGCATTAATGAAAGCAAGCCGAGTGGATAGGGTTTAGCGCACGTAAAACATATGGGAGGGTCATAGCCGCAAAAGTTTAAGGGAAAACTTCGTCGCAAATAAAGGAATAAATGTAAAATATTAAAAAGTAAAATTAAGCAGTTATGGCGCACCAATAGCCGTAACATGAACTCTTATGCGAATACGTTTGTTGCACCTAGTTGCGACAGATGATGACGCCATCTTGTTTTTATGGCATAATATGCACCGCCTTCACAGTCACGAGTTTTTAGGTGATATGACTTCCCTATAAACTATAACGCAATATGTTTTATAACGCCATTATATTATCATCCGTCGGAAGTCGGTGCATATAACTATAAGTCGGTCATCAAAAAGAATATGAAGTAAAATTAAGTGTAGTCATGACGCGTCGATAGTCGTAACATAGGCTCTTATGGGCCTAGGTTTCTTGCACCGAGTTGCGACAGACGACGTCGCCATCTTGTTTTTGATGACATAATAAAGCACCACCTTCACAGCCACAAGTCCCTAAATAATATGATTTCCGTATACACTATAACACAATATGTTTTACCACACATTATATTATCAGTCGGAAGTCGGTGCATATTACGTCATCAAAAAGAAAATGGTGTCGTTATCTGTCGAAACTCTGTGCAAAAAACGTAGTACCATAAGAGTTCATGCTACGGCTATCGTCGCGCCATGACTACTAAATTTAGTAATGTGTTCTAAAGCTATCTTTCTTTCAAAACCATGCGATCAAAAATTTTAGGGAATGAGATTTAACTTCTTGTATTTTGTGATATAAGGACAAGCCCGGGTCATCAGACGCTCTACCTGGTTTGCCAGAGGATGACGTGCAATTGTAAAAGGTGCGCGCTCTCAGTCCACCTCGGACGGGACACTTCGACATGGGTATGACAGGGGATGGCGATACAATTTAGCTCGACCCCTTCGTTGGAGTGTATACGGACTCTGTCCTACTATCACGTGTGGGTAGTCCTAGCATGATTAAATTGAAACTTTCTAACACATATATTAAAATGGGCGTAATAAACTCTTTTAGGAGCTATCAATTATGCCTTCGATCCAACTTTTCCGTTTATAATACAGATTATTCCCGTCTCATAAAAAGGGTAGCTATAATATTATAAAGAGGTCAAATTTGTTTGTTTGTATGTAGAGGCTCTGGAACTGCTGAACCGATTGAAAAGTGATTGCACCAATAACAAGCTACACTATCCCTGAGTAACATAGGCTAGAATTCATTTTCTAAATAAATATTAATTGTCATACTTTCCTTGAAGGTAGAGAGCTGAAATTGTGTACATTTATTTCATACAATGTAGGTGCATAGAAAAAGTAAACCAGGTTTGCATTTTGACGCGAGCTGCTAAGGGGTGAAGATGTAGTAACAACCCCTAAATCAAAATACATGAATTGTTATTCAGATCAGAAAATGTTTACAATTATTTCTTACAAGATGGAATAAGTAAACCAGAATTGCATTTTGTCACGAGCTTCTAAGAGGTGAAAACGAAAAGTAAACCATAAGGTGGACGGGAGGAAGGCTGGATGCGCTTCGAAACATGAAAACATCGATAGATTTGGATGAAACTCACTACGCGACGGATTTTTGTGGCAGGAAACTCAGCTTTTATGTTAAATTTAAAACACAATTGTAAACGATACTACTTTTTTTAAAGGTTACCTGTTGGTGATCTTTAAAGTGAAGCGCAGAAAACACTAAACACATCGTTATTTTGAACAAACTATGACTAATCACCATTCTGGCAGTCGACCTTCAACTTAATGCCGGCAAACAATTACTTCATTAGTTCATCATACATTCAGACAAACCTTACATTCATGACTGGAAACTTATTACTCGTTATTTAGCTTTTATATTTTAGTATTTTGCGTAAATCTTGTACAAAGTTTGTGCGCGTTTTATTGAGCCTAAAGTAGCTGGATTCTCGGAAGCCCCGGCTTAGAAGGTCGGAATGGATCCTTTAACTACGATTGCCAATAACGAGTTCAGGATTGTACAGGGTGTTCACGAAGAACAAACATAGGTCTGGGAACGAGTCTTTTACCAGCTATCCACCATTTTGTCGTTTTTACTAAATAATTTATATCTCTAGGTCGGCCGAACCGATTGAGTTGAAATTTGACAGGTTATTCGTCAGTGTAAAGACCTAGTTCGGCAAAAATAATCAACTTCCAATAATCCGTTTTTAAATGACGGCCATTCAAACATTTTAACGGAGAATAACTCAAAAACCGTGCATTTTTATAAAAATCGCCAAGAGTACATTTTGGTAGCCAGTTTAATTTCCCATCGAATAGTATAAAACTGTCAAAACCATTGAAAAAGGCAACAGTAACGCAGGATCCATTAGTTTGACGGGTTCAACATTCTTAGGAAAAAAGTGTAGGCAATAATAAATTTTCAAGATCGATGAATTAAGATGGACCCTGGATTACCCTTTGTTCGACAGTTATAACATTTCGATAAGAAATTCAAAGGGCTACACAATAAAGTTCCCTTGACGTTCTCTTATAAAAAATGTACTGTTTTTGTGTTAGTTCCATTTACAAATTATAACGGACGCCATTTTAAAACGGATTATTGGAAAAAGTTGAGTATTGTTTTTAAATTTTTTTATATTTATCAACGTTTTTTTATTTTTTAAATTCTAAAATAATAAATATTTATGCAATATATAAGTCAAAAAATAATTTGAAATTAACATGGAAAAAGTTGTGTATATAAAAATTATTATTAACAAACTTAATAATATTTTTATTTCATTATTGTACATACAAATTATTATTATTATTATTATTATACAAGTGATATACACAAACTAAAACATGTACAAGAAGCCTATGTTACTAAATAAATGTAACTAAAACATGTACAAGAAGCCTATGTTACTAAATAAACGTAATATAATTATGTATTTTCAATGATAAAAATATGTGAGTTCTCATCTTCATCAGTAATTTCAATTACTCTTGCATTGTTATCATTATCTGTACATTCTAAAACTGATACTATAGGCTTATGATAACTAAAGTAAGAAACAAATAATTTTGATTGAAATCCATCCAAATGTCTTGTAAAAACAGCACCTATTGTAGTTTTGTATCTTGTGGTGCTTTTAAGTCGATCATTTGACATGGTTAATCCAAACTCTTGATTTAAAAACTCAATTAATGGTATACCTAATATTTTAAATGTTGACTATGACTTGACATTTTTTTTAAAGAAATATAATTTGTAAAATACATAAAAATATTTCTCCCCGGCGGGGAATCGAACCCCGGTCTCCCGCGTGACAGGCAGAGATACTGACCACTATGCTACCGTTGACTGTAAACACAGAGGCGGTGACGAATAATATCTGACGGTCACGCGAGATCAGAGATTTTGACCCATCTGAAAAAGTGTCTAACGCACCATAAGAAGTTTTCACTTCAAAAACAAAATGGAGGGCTGGTAAAAAAAGGGGTTTTCAGACCTATGTTGGTATACACTTTTTTATTTTACTTGGGGATGACTCTAGTGTCAAGGTTGAATTGGACAGATCAAAATGAATATAACAGAACTAAACTTGAAATATAGACGAATGTATTGGCTTTAGGGACGAAAGTCCAAATTAGAGTTATCAAACAAACTGATTTTACACAAACTGGTGTTAAAACAAGTTTGGGCGTACGGACTGCGGCATTGGGGGTGCACCAAGAATCACGGGCATCGTTGACGCACAGGATAGACGACTTATACACAGAAGATGGATATGGTCACTGAAGTCATAAGATTTGCCGCATGGAAGCATGAAAATAGGCTTCAAATACGTATTAATTCCGATGTCCTCGAGATGATTCAGAGCCGAGACGTGGTGCGGAAACCAAAAAAAGGATAAAACGGTTGGACCCGGTGTAGTGATGAGATTGTAGTGTAGCCGCGTGAATAGTGCGTGTTAGTGTCGAAGCCTTTCTACAGAGACGCTTCCGAAATTTAATAAGATCAATGTAAAGTTCTTCCAATATAATTAACTAGCTGACCCGTAAGGCGTTGCCCGTGGTGGTTGGTATTTTCAGTCTTTTTAACGTAATTGTATTCTTTTTAAGTGTTCAGTCAGTGAGTGGTATTTGGCTTTTATATATATAGATCTTAAATAATAAAAGCACTATTGTCATAATAATAAAAGATCTGAAATTACGATTTTAGTAACTTTGATCCCCCCAAACCCCTCCTAAAATTTCGAAATTTTTCATACCCTTTCTTAGCGACCGCCTAAGGCCCTAGAGGAAGCTACATACCAAATTTCATTCCAATCTGTTCGGTTATTTTGGAGAAATCGTGATTTAGTAATTTTTACCCCCCAAACCCCCATAAAATTTCCAATTTTTTAAAACCCTTTTCTAGTGAACACTTATGGCCCCAGAGGAAGCTACATACCAAATTTCATTCCAATCCGTTCGGTAGTTTTGAAGAAATCGTGATTTAATAACTTTGATCCCCCCAAACCCCTCCTAAAATTTCAAATTTTTTCAAACCTTTTCTTAGCGAGCGCCTGTGGCCCTAGAGGAAGCTACATACCAAATTTCATTCCAATCTGTTCGTTTATTTTGGAGAAATCGTGATTTAGTAATTTTTACCCCACAAACCCCCCTAAAATTTCCAATTTTTAAAAACCCTTTTTTAGTGAACACTTATGGCTCTAGAGGAAGCTACATACCAAATTGCATTCCAATCCGTTCGGTAGTTTTGAAGAAATCGTGATTTAATAGCTTTGATCCCCCCCCCTAAAATTTCGAATCTGTTCAAACCCTTTCTTAGTAAGCACCTATGGCCCTAGAGGAAGCTACATACCAAATTTCATTTCAATCCGTTCGGTAGTTTTTGAGAAATCGTGATGAGTGAGTCAGTGAGTGAGTGAGTGGTATTTCGCTTTTATATATCTCGTAGATTATTGTCTGCGCTTTGTTCCTATGGATGTTGAACTCGTTAAACTAAAGCTACGGCTATACTTGTATGATCAGATCAGATCGGAGCCGAATTTTCTGGAGGTATCTTTCTGTGTATTTAAATAGGGGGTGGCTAAATCTATACGATCAGATCAGATCGGAGCCGAATTTTTTCCATGCTCTGAGAGCATACCGGAACGGTCGGTTCGGCTCCGTTCTGATCGGATCTGATAGATATAGCCACCCCTCCCGATTGCTCCCGATCGTTCCCGATCAGAAAGGGACTGGGCTATAGGTAGTACCGGACTAATCATAACAGACGCATGTTTCGTGTTATTTTTTGTTTTTAATTACTTTGATTGATACTTCTTTTATATGACAACCGTGTATATGGAACTGACAAAAACAACTACAACTAGTTTATTATGCTTTACGAAATTATTATCCTATGCACAGTTTAAGTTTAACAATATTTTTTCTATTTACCTGTCGCTTTTGATTGACAGGATGTGTTCCTATTTTTCTTTGTTTTCTTTTCTCGTCCAACACAATCATCAAAAATTCTTCGTCATTGTCCGAGCTAGACGAAGAGCACTGTTTTTCCATGATGATTTTGCAATTCACTGAAGTTATAACAGTAACAGGAAATCCAGACTAACTGATGGTGAGGTAGAATGCGCGCGCATCCTTCCGACACATGTCGGAACGTTGCGAATCTGATAGATTTAGCCACTCCATCGGAATTCCGCGACAGACCGGAAAATTCGGCTCCGATCTGATCTGATCTGATCGTACAAGTATAGCCGTAGCTTAATAAACTCTGTTTTACTGTCTCCCTTTGTTCGATACTTTTGACATCTAACTTTTCGAGTGGAAATTAAACGGGCTACAAAAATGTACCATTGACGTTTTTTTATAAAAAATGACGGGCTTTTTTAGACGTTGTCATCTAAAATGTTTAAATGACCAGCATTTTAAAATGGATTATTGAAAAAAAGTGGATTATTTCTTGTCAATCTAGGTCTTTACATTGATGAGTTACGTGTAGAATTTCAACTCGATAATGTAAACATACAGGCAAGCTATGAATCCTTTTCAACCAACCACTGTCTTGCCAATAGATTCTTCACATGCATTTGTAGCAACAAGGAGTAATACAATTAAACAGATTCGTTTCCCTCAGGATACCTTCGTTCGGGCACACTATCTTTATTGGGCGTCTTCCGGCCTAGCCCAGCCACGCCCAGCGAGGAAGGTAGTGCTACAAAGCAGATTCCATACGACCTTCCACGTCTTCCACAACCGATATCGGATAGTTCTTACAAAACAGCCAATGCCATCCTATGAGCCATCGATGTAAATAGACGCCGTAATGTATCAATATTTTGTAAAATGCTGTAAATTACCACGTTAGAATTGAATTTCATTCGAGAGTTTCGTTTGCTCTATCTGACGGTCACGCATCGTGCATCTGTACGTATAAAAAGTTATAGTTTTTCTCCATCTAGTGTAGTGCAATGTCAGTTGGCAACACTGAGCCAATTAACATCAGCTCGACTTTATTACCGGTAATTAACAAAAACGGTAGGAGTAGCAGCCTGTAATCGACACTTGTGTAAGTCTTAAACGAACAAAGTACAGTTGAATTAAAACTACCAAGGAAGAACATACAACGCCCTTGCTAGGTTGAGGTCCGCGCACATATTTTTATCGTCATATTTCCTATCTTTTAACCTCAAAGTTAGGATGATGGAAACTGTTAAATAGCTAAATATTAAAATTTATAATATATTAGATGAAACATCTGCGTGCTCCGCACGCCAACCCCGTTGGAACCTTCTACACATAATCATGTTATGTTTTCTTTGTAATAAAGGAGTAGGATTAATAATAATAACTCCAAAACTAAGTCGGTAAATCTATATATTAATAGGCAAGCACAAAACTTGTCGTCCTTTTTCTCAGCTTGTGTGCATCGTAGGAGAAATTCGCGCATACCGTTAGAAAGGTAGTGTCCTGTAGATGAGCAGAGTCCCATTATAATTTACATCGGTCCTCAGGGATACGCCCCAGTAGCTCTCAAAGTTTCAATGTTAATCTCATGGAAGGTCAAACTTAAGGAAGAAGAAGAAAGATTTCTTTTGATTTTATCAGGGGCACAAAAAACAGCTGTTCGTATGAAAAGCTTAAAACAGCTGATTTTGATCAACAGCTGATTTTGATCAACAACTGATTTGGATCAAAAACTGAATATAATTTTAGGTTAGGTAAATCAAGCAATAGCAATAGCGAAGCATTGCCGGGTCCACTAGTAATGTTAAATGTTCAAATCAAATTAGTTTGTATATTTGATAACAGCAGTTATAATAAAGGTTAAAAGGACCAGCAAGGCTCAGGTCTACACTTTAGTAAAAACCTAACCTAAAAGTTAAAAATACAAAGTGTGAACTCAGCTGTTAATGGAAATATTACAACAAAAAGCTGTTGTCTGTTAATTTATTCAATTGGTTGCTATGGTAATAAATGTAAATACATGTGTTGATTTATCAGCCTAGGCCTAACCTAAGAATTTTTCCGACTAAATTTACAAATATTGAAATAAAAAAAGGTTTTTATTAAAAATGAATTATAGCCTATGTTACTCAGTGAAGGTGTAGTTTTTTATTAGTAAAACTATTTTTTCAATCGGTTCAGTAGTTCAAGAGATTACCCCCTACATACAAACAAACAAAAGGACTAAAGGCTGAGGTACAAAGAAATTCTACCAATATTATTTCGCAGCTATTCAGCGCCTCCGCGAGTAGACCGGTTTCCCAAATAGTTAAACATAATATAAAGTAAATCTGGAATTCTTTCATAAGTACTTTCTAGTACATTTCAAAAGTATGCTAACGTTTGAGTACTTTTTAGATTTATAACAGCTTCTGTTACGGCGAGAAAAACTTCAATTTTTGAATCATGGGCCCAACGATATGAAACAATTTTGCCTGACCTCAGCTGACCGTAGGAACCCGGTTTGTAGTTCCATACAATTAGTAATTTTAAATATAAAAACAAAATTTTCGCAAAAACCAAACCAATATGAATCTCATGGCCACAGGACCTTAGGACCTCGCACAAATGTATTACCCATTTAACCTTCTCCATAGGGTTTAGCTAGAAAGATTGATGGAAAACGATTCGTGTTATTTTACAGTATACATTAATTCCATCCAAAGTTTGAATGATCAAACTGTGTTTCTGTACTACACATACAGAGTTGAGACTACAGATGTTATTTGATCAGCTGTTACAGAGTGCTATTTCAACAGATGATGCTAAACGTTCATAGGTTCAAAGAGAAAGTTGGCCAAATACATACAGCCTGCAAAATCGTAGGACAAGACGATGTCACCAGAAGGCAGTCAGTTGGTTTAAAGTAGATCATTGAATCTGGTGGTGACTGATATCGTGGCAAAATTCCTTTTACTTTTTAAGACTCTGGAGATGAATTTGTGAACACACCTAAGCCCTCGATCGTTATTATTTTTACCATCACAAAATCATTTGCCTTCATTGTGATGTTTCGAAAGTATAAATCAACTCTCGCTAACAGGTGAACAACTAAAACTAACTCATCTTTAAACTAAACAGAAACCATAAACCTAGATTGAGGACTGGTCCTATGTTTAACATCTAAGTAATCTATAGGCCTACATACATTAAATAAAATTGAAGTGTAAGTCTATGATTTCGGAATACATCCTTTTGTTGTTTTAAGCTCATATTAATAAACATAAGGTTATTCACACGTTATCGAAACCTAAACATGCATGTTTTTTACATTTTTTGTCCGTCTGTCCGGGCTAATCTCCGGAACGGCTGATCTCTCGTACGGGAGTTTTACCGGTCGCTCGTCACGAATTTGACATTACCACCCGTCAAATGTCCTTCAATGGATAAAGGCTTACTGTATTATAACTCACACATCTGTTGATACATATTATAAATAAAACAGCCGATTTGGATGAAAAGCTTAACACAATTTCAGGTTAGGGCTATACTAAACCCAATGCCAATTTCTTGAAAGCATTTGCGTTTATTATCATAGCAACCAACTTGCCGAATTTAGAATCGGTTAATTCTAACAATCAACAACGTTGTTAGGTTAGGTTTATGCTCTTTATATACAAAAATCCTGTCATTCACACCACAAAAACCCTAGTCCTAGTGCGTATGTATCAGGATCTAGGGTATCGTACCCTACCGCGATCCAAATGGCTCTGTCCTAATCAATGACATTTTAGTGAAAATATCATATTATACAATAATGTAATCTGCTTCCAGTTTCTTAACCACCAGTCACCGCGAGGGTTAGCGTGTGATGCGAGAAGGGGCGCAGCAACTAGTATATAATAAAATCGTCCACAGACTCTTTGTCCGTGTGTTCGTACACACTAACCTCCACAATGGCCGAACCGATTAGGATATGGTTTTCAGTCATGTATTAAGATAAGCTCGGGCTAAAATTTAGTGTTTGTTTCATTTAACTCGGTTTACACATACAAAATATATGCCAACTTTAAAGTGCGTCTGCGCGCAGCATATGTTGTAAGTAACGGCGCTGAGTATGCAAAACCCGAACAGGCAGTGTGTATCAACATTGCATAAACGCTCCTGAAAGTCATCGGGACAAAATCGTAGCAGAACATCGTGGAAGATACAACGCCCCCGTTACAAATTATTATTGTACGTTCTTTTTTTTATCAAACTATGTCTTTACATTGACGACAAGCGGGCAAAATTTCCTCTGAATCCGTTCTAGAGGTATAGACTATTTAGTTAAAAACAAAAGGGCGGATAGCGGGTAAAAGAAACGTTTCCGGACCTATGTCGTTACAAACTGTTTTATTTGTTTCACAAGTTCTGAAAGTATCTCAGTGTTTTCACGGTCAACCAAACCGTACTAGAAAAAAGGCCGTTGGGGATACCTTTAATTAAACATAAACTAAAAATTCATCAAATTTTAATAAAGGCAGACATTATATTGGTGTTACCTCCAGAGGGGACTATAATAAGAGCCGGCGCCAGGACCATAAAATAGATTAGACTGAATGAGTCGTACAAACTAAAGAAGTAACAAAACCGATAGAAACGCGTAAAATATACAAGAAAGGAACTAACAAATTTTCTTGAGTAAAAAAGTATAAACAATTATTAAAGTAGCCATTTCAGATTTATCAAAACAATAATTTAGCCCAGTACAAATAGGTTTAGTTTAAGTTAAGCATTGTATGCTAAGTGATAGGAGTAAGTGAATCTTGTACCTTTAGTATTTAATTGTACGCCAACACACACGTTAAATACATTGACTAAATGTTTTGCCTTGCGTTTTAACATCAAGTTACGGTCAGATTTTACTCAGAAACATTTTCCAGGCGAGGAAATTTAGCACAAAACCCAGGAAATTTGCGCACAAAAACTGATCGAGCTGCGGTTTTTTGCATTCCCTCTGTTAGCTCATTTAAAAAGTATGTCCGCATTTGTTTTGAGGGAAACTATTGAAAATGCATTTGTGCATCGAAAAGTGCATCCTTTCAAGTGCATATTTTTAAGTGATGGGAACAAATTCAAATCTCCCACAAAAAACACCCAAACTATGTGAAATTTTGCACCCGGGGGTTTTCCGAGTCGCGGAATCTGAACATCCTGTCCAAATTAGCCCCCTGTAGTACACCTGGAGGTCAGGGTGGCACTAGGAACGTCATCACCTGGCGTTCCCGTTTAACTTACGGATAAATCGAGAAAAACTCGTGCCTCGGGGGATTTTCAGGTCGCCCGTCATGAATTTGCCACCGGTGACCCGGGGCTCCGAACGACCTGACTAGGAACGTCATCCTCTGGAGTTTTGCTGGAAAAACTTACACAATATCTGGAAAATCGTCGTACGGGAGTTTTTCCGGTCGCTCGTCACGAATTTTCCATCGGTAACCCGGGGCTCCGAACGACCTGACTAGGAACGTCATCCCCTGGAGTTTTGCTGGAAAAACTTACACAATAGCTGGAAAATCGTCGTACGGGAGTTTTTCCGGTCGCTCGTCACGAATTTTTCATCGGTAACCCGGGGCTCCAAACGACCTGACTAGGAACGTCATCCCCTGGAGTTTTGCTTTAAAAACATACCCAATAGCTGGAAAATCGTGGTAAGGGAGTTTTTACGGTCGCTCGTCATGAATTTGACATTACCACCCATCAAATGTCCTTTATAACTTCAATGGATACTATTTCAAGGAAAAACACAAGGTATGGGTACAAATGATATTTAGGCATAATTTTCAAAACAGCTGAAATTACACACCACTGATTTACAAACATTTCCGTTTTGCAAAATACCGCATCTCAATCAGTCTTTGTGCGCAAATTTCCTGGGTTTTGGAAATTTGTGTGCCAAATTTCCTCGCCTATCCCAAAAATTATATTTTTTTATATTTCAAAACTTTATAATTTAACGAAAAATAAAAAATTATTCGATCAAGCAGCTGGACCGCTAACGTGGGTTGAGCAAAATTCCAAAATTAAGTTTATTATATGTTTTAGGGTTTCAACCAACTATTTGGGAAATTGGTAACTCACGAAGGCGCTCAATGACTGTCTGCGTGTACGAAATATATTAGTAGAATTTGTTTGCACCTCAGCCTCCAGCCCCGAATCACTCGCTGATTCGTTCGCCCCGTTCGCAGCGCATAAACTTGCTTTTATAGTTTGCACCTCGATTTTGCGCCGTCGGATTATGGACGGCTTCGCTTCGCGATTTTGGATCCTGAGCGTCGGCCTACGTGGATTTTACCGGATACTTATATGGTATTTTACGTTTTCATCGATTTTGAGGGAACCAGACGGGCTATGAAAATCGAAAAAAATCGACGGGCTATACAGGTAGTGTAAAAAAAACAAAACGTGCACTATAACCTCCTATATATTTTTTAGATAAGCAACTTAAAAAACCATCGTGTGTACCAAAATCGGACGTAAAATGCGGCCGTT
>JAGFPH010005200.1:23962-37039 GCA_018207615.1 Philaenus spumarius
GAAAACCGATTTTGACAGTTAAAAAGTCGTAGTGCGTCGGGATCACGTTTTTTTATCAAAATTTTGAAAATACAGTGTGGGGTAACTTTGATATGTTTCTGGATACGGGAAAACCGATGTTGACAGTTAAAAAGTCGTAGCGCGTCGGGATCTCGTTTTTGGATCAACATTTTTAAAATACAATAAGGGGAAAGTTTTATGTGTGTTTGGGTATGGGAGAACTGATTTTGACAGTTAAAACGTCGTAGCTTGTTGGGATCACTATTTTTTAACCAAATTTTAACAAATGAAAAGTAATTGTTAAGTTTAATTTTCTTTCATTTCGTGTGATCTGTCCGAACGATTTTCAATAGTGACTGGTAGGTAATTCGGTAATTGAATTGGAACTAATTAAACATAACATTTAACTTTGTTTTAACTACTTAAGTATTAGGCCAGTGTTACACTGTAAAATATTTTATAAAATATGTGGATGGTATTATTTATCCACCTATTATAAAAGATTTGAAAAGTGATTCTCTTTTATAAAACATTTTGGACTTGTACTAAAAGGTTTACACGTCTAACACTTTATAAAAGGTAAAATGCCAACCTCTTAAATTTTATAAAAGATGGCCCATTGCACTATCAAAGATCTTTGTCAAAGAACTTTTATAAAACATATTTTATAAATTATTTTACATTGTAATACGGGCCTTAGTATGCCTACTTTTAAACATAATAAAATAGCAATAATCAAGTTGTATTTTTTTGTTTTAAACCTTTTTTGACCATCTGAAGATATTTCACTGTAGATATTTAATTTTACCATAGTTAATTAAGTAAAAATAATGCTATTATTATTTTTTTGAAAATTTATATTGGAATTTATAATTAATATAATACAATTTATTAAAACATAAGGTCAATAAATATGTTGAAATAGATAAACAAACTGTGTTAATGTCTGGCGCATCTGTAGCGAATAGCGATCAATTTTGGGGAAATTTTGTGTGCTAAAACTTTTTCTGCACCCCTGGCGAGGGACTGCAAACCCCTCTTAAAGTCCGTTTACAGTTTAGTTTAAAACGGAGATCTTACGCTAGTAGTCCGCATAAAAACATCAACCTCATAAAACTCATTTAAACTAGTTATTAGGAATATGTTTCCCTTGATATTGTTTTTTATTGATATTTATATTTTCAAGAATAATTTCCAAAAAAAATAGTTGTTTTGTTTACATTTATTTTGATGGAAGAGCTTTGTTTTTTTTAAAGGAAAGTAAATGATTGAATATTGTACAGCAATAACTGAATAATAATATAAAAACTTTAGGAAAAATCTTAAAATTCAAAATTTGTTATCAAAATGAATTTAGGATTGAGAAAAATAAGCACTAACTTTAGTATGCAGAAAACATCAGAGTATTATTGGTGATGTACCTTGGTGCGTCATGGCCTAAATTCTGATATATAGTACTGTAGTAATTATTTGGAGAGTATATTATTTTATTTGGGAGAATATATTTGCTTTCAGAAAACAATTTCAACAGTAATGTAATTTTAGTTTTTTGCAGTTTAAACTTCATAATGGGGTTTACTTAAACATGAGGTAAGTTACTGAAATGAAGAAATTTGGATCTTGAATTAAACACCGAGACAAGGATATTCATAATTCAATGTGGTAGTGAATAGGAGCCGATGTAGTTAGGTCAGGTAGTAGCGCGGCATGCCTGTAAACTGTAAACGGACAATAGTAGATGCGCGGTTATGCGCGGAGGAAAACATCTTAACCCTTTGCACTCTGGTAGGATTTTTAATAAAAGTCCTCTGGGCTCGGACGGCCAGTAGTGCTGGCCACAGCAATTTCTTTTTTTAAGTATGAATTGTTTTTGCAAGTTACGTTCCTCTCAGCTCGGATGGCCAGCAGTACTGGACAAGGTAAAATCCCTCGAACGCCCGGATGGCTAGTAGGACTGGCCACACAAAAGATCTGCATTAATTTATTTTCAGTAGTTTTATTTTGTCTGGATTGTGCTGAAACTTACGTCCAAATCTTAAACTAATTAATTCCCGCTTTTTCTCAGGTCTGTGTCATATCAAAACGTAGCAGTATTCGTTGCATTATAACCTTACCAGCAGTTTAGTTGTACGTTGCGGTGGTCTAGGCTAATGTTTTTAAAGTTTGAAATAATATAAGTTAGTTAGTTTATTATTGTTCTAAGTGTTTTTTGTTAACTGTTGTGATAGGTGATAGAGAAAATTTTAAATCAGACGATCTCAAAGAGTTGTTATTTGAAATAGACGAAAGTGGTGATGAAACCAGTTCCGAACATGACAGTGATGTTAACTTAAATGTAGGTGAAGAGTTTGAACAGAATGTGATTGAAGGAATAGGCAATAATTGTGAACAAGAATTTGAAAACAGTGTAAACGAGGACGTATTCGATGAAGAAGATGAAGAGGACGAAGCAGATTGGCGAGAATGGACAGAAGGTGACACACATTTTTGTAAATTTAGATATATAAATAATAGTGGTTATAGGCCTCCTACCGATGAAAATCCAACGTCACCCTTAGATTATTTCCAGCTTTTTTTTACCTATGAATTATTGTTGGAAATAGTTAAAGAAACTAATAGATATTCACAAGAAAAACTTTAAAAAAGTAAACCTTTAAGGAAAAAATTCTATGTGGCGGACGTGGAAAGACGTCACGTCACAGTTCCTGAATTTAAAGCCTTTTTTGGGAATATTGATTAATATGGGTATGAATGATAAGGCAGAAATAGATGATTATTTTTCGACTGATTTGGTAGATTATTGCCCATTTTACAAAGATGTTTTGTCAAAAGAAAGATTCCAACAAATATTTTGGAATCTTCACGTAAGCCCTCTTCCGACTGGACCGATTGTAGGGACATTGTCTCGTTCTGGAAAAGTGCGTAATGTCGTATTGTACCTAGATAGGAAATTTAGAGAGGTTTACATTCCTCAGAGTTAGTGTCGATGAAAGTACTGTAGGATTCAAAGGCAAAATTCTGTTTAAAGTATATAATAAAGATAAGCCCATAAAATGGGGCATACAAATTTTTGTACTTTCAGAATCCACCTCAGGGTACATTTGTGCCTTAGAACCGTACTTTGGTAAAGTCACTACTGATCTAATGGAACGCCAAGATTTAGGTATCACTAGCCGTGTGGTCCTACACCTTGTAAATGAACTAAAACAAAGTTATAGAGGGACTTCGCATGTTTACTGACCGATGGTACACCAATTTAGATTTAGCTAAGGCTATGATATGAAAATTCATTTAACAGGCACGATAATGGCAAACAGAAAGGGCTTACCAGAGCAGATACGAGCAAATAAAAAAAAATAAAAATGGAAAAGTTAACTACAAGAAATTAAAAAAAGGTGAGATTAAAGCACTTAGAAAAGATAACATGTATTCCGTGTTGTTATGGAAAGACACTAATGATGTAACTATGCTCAGTACCCTTTATGACAACACCAGCAAAACAGTTATGCGTGTAATTAAAAATGGAGTTACAGAAACTGTGAACAAGCCCACAGTTGTGTGCAAGTATAATAAATCAATGAGAGGTTAACTTGAGAGTTAACTAAAGGTTAACTTGGAAAAATCTAAAATAATGATCTTCAGAAGAGGAGGGAAATTGGGGGCGACAGAACGTTGGGTTTACAATGGGTCCGAGATAGAATGCGTAAACAAGTATAAGTATTTGGGAATTACTTTAACACCAGCTTTGTCCTTGCAACCGCATTTGGAGCAAAAACTAACAGCCGCTAAGGCTACAATTAGTAGTGTTTGGAACATTTTTATAGCAAATAAGCATGTACCTCTATCGGCAAAATGGTCATGTTTTAATGCGGTGCAAAGATCGCTGATATGTTACGCAGCACAAGTTTGGGGATATAAACAGTATTACCAAGTAGAACAACTTTTACGGTTTTTTATTAAACGTTTATTTCAATTACCCGACAACACCCCAAATTATGTTTTACATCTGGAACTCAGCCTAGACAGTTTGTTTTCCTACACTTTTAAGTTGCATATAGATTATATAATGAGGGCGTTAGGCATGCCGGGAGAGCGACTACCAAACTATTTCGCAAAAGAGGCCATAGATAGGAATTTGTTTTGGTTTAAGGAATGGCAAATATTAGCAGACGAATATAACGTGACTTTTGATAAAGGAATATCTGATGTAGGGAAGTTTAAGGGTCAGATGTTAGCGGTTGTCGAGGCGGTCCGTTATCGCAGTAAACAAGATAGTTTGTTTGCTGCCATGAGCAGCTGTTGCCATCCTATTTACAAAACACTAGATCTAAATTTAGGTACTAAAACGTATATAAGCGACTTTATAAATATTTCAACAATAAAATGGGTTATGAAATGTAGGGGGGAATTATTGTTTTTAAATGACAGACTGTGGGCTAAGGGGGGGAATTGCAATTGCTCGTTGTGCAATTTACAAGAAAAGGAGGACGTTTTCCATTTCGTGGCGCGCTGTCCTATTTTGAAGGAAATACGAAGATTTTGTTTTGGAAGTGTTTTATTGTCCAGGGAGGAATTCAATTAATATTTAAATGGAAGGGATTGGGCCTGTTTGGCAAAATATGCCCAAAAAGCATGGCAATATAGATAGGGGTTAATTAAAGAATTCAATTACTAAATAAGACTGAGGGGAAATTGAGTAAGTTGTGTATGAATATAATATATTTTCTAGTAGGCTGAGTGGTTTTTGTTGTAGGTATGAATGTAAATATGTAAGTATGATTGTGGTAAGGTGTAAGTATGATGCATGTATTCAGTACATTGATTTCTATATCTTGGTTTATATAAATTTAATATGTAGTTTAGAAAATAGTATAACATATAGTATATTAGAGTTTAAAATAGTTTTTCGCTTAAAAGAAATAATATTGAATTAATAAAGAAAACTTTTACCAACCTGGCAGACGGTCAGTAAAGACCATTGCTACTTAGTGTTATTAAAAAATGTATATTTATGTAAATTTATGAAATTTGTAAAATAAAGCACTGTTATTATTATTATTATTATTATTAAATCAATGAGAGGAGTCGACATTTCTGACCATTACCTCTCAACATATGCTTTCCACTAGAAAATCTTTGAAGTGGTGGAGAAAAGTGTATTTTTGGTTATTAGAAACTGGAATTGTCAATGCATTTTTACTTTATAACAAGAACCAAGGTCAAGGAAAAATGCGACAACGAAAATTTAAGTTAAGTTAAAGAACTTGTTGGAAATGTGAGAAATTTAAATAAACGAGGAAGACCATCAAATATAGAGGAAGACGAAAGGTTAAATGGTAAGCTGCATCTACCATATCCCTTGGAAGGTGGTAAAACAAAAGATTGTGTTGTGTGTAGTGACAGGAGTGCGGGCGGAGAGAGAAAACGAAGTAAATTTTATTGCAAGACTTGCCAAAACCATCCTGGCCTTCATATGGGACTATGCTTCGAAAATTTTCATTCAGTAAAAAAAATTAAAACCTAATTGTAGTTTCAAAATTAATAAAAGTATACCTACTTTATTACGCATTTTAAAAATTTTTGAAAAAGTACTTTTTTAAATTTTATTTTAAATTACCAAAAAATTTTGTTAGATAGGCTAAGTTGTATACAATGTTTTATTTTATATATCAAAATCTATCATTATTATATACTTATATCTAATATACTTTACATACTTCATCTAATATATCTACTTTTTGTATGGCAAAATAAACCATCCTGAACTTCATATGGGACTATGCTACAAAAATGTGCATTCAGTAAACAAAATTAAAAAGTAATTGTAATTAAAACATTAAAAAAAGTACAGTATATTATATACTTTATTATGCAATTAAAAGGTTTTTAAAATAGTACTTTATTTTGTTTTATTTTAAATTACTAAAAAATATTGTTTGATAAGTTGTATACAATGGTGTATTTTATTCATTAAAATATATTATAACTGTAAATTTACAGCTAAACCAAAAACTCACCATTAACAATATAATATATCTGCTTTTTATGTATGGCAAAATAAAAGAGTTACTAAAAGCCCATGATTTTATTAAACAAAAATAAGTACCCACTAACAACATTACAGATTGTAGTGAAAAATAAATTCAGAGCTGTTGACGACTCATGGTGAAAATGGCGCCAGAGTTACAACAGTAACGCAAGCGGCCAGTCAGGCTGGCCATCCGAGAGCAAAGGGTTAACAAGTAAAAATAAACAAATACAATACAGTGTACTAGAAATAGTGGTACCTTAAGTATTTTATATAAAAATAGGGTATATCCATAACTTTGTGTAATATAATTTATTTATAATAATCTAAACAATTACCTATTTTCCAGCATAGCAGTAAGATTGAGGCAAACAAACTGAATACAGCAACGTTTCAGTTGATTAGCATTATAAGTTGCTGCAAATTGTAAAAGACAAGCTGCATTGCGAAGATTTAAAACATTAGATAAGGCTATTTCACACACTTCCACTAGTCTCACGATAAAGAGTTGGTCGGCAACGATTAAGACACTGAAACAAGAGCATATACAATTATTTATGTAATAAATATATATAATACGTTTCATATAAAGTAAATTATAGAAAAGTGATTGTTGAAGCTTAATTTGCTTTTTACTTACAGTTTATTAATTTTAATTGACATTAGGACTATTAAAAGTTGGATTCCATCGCAATATTGGTTTATGTTACGCAGGGTAAATCTGCTATCAATACCTCACTCATGCTTAGGTGTCGGTAATTTCCTTGATTGCATCTCCAGATTGTGCACGGCCATCTCACTGCACAGATTTGAAGTTTCATTAAATATCGAGTGTTTGTTCTTCCTTTACTTGCCAATCTGGCTGAGCGGAGAATTCAAATCTATGAAGTTGCAGAAGCCTACAGTACTGGCAGCAGTTTGAAAATTGACTTTAGGTGGAATGGCTGCTATATCACAAACAGAAGTCTTCGCCAAGTCATATCATATGCATTTTCAAGGTAAAAAAAAAAACATTACGACGAGTGTCTGACATAGGAGAAAGCCGTTTTGAAATGCCGACTAGATCGATGAATGATCTTCCCTTTCGAAAATCATACTGCTCATTACAGAGCAGTTTATTACTTTTGTGGTAGCATGCATGGTGTCGATTTGACATCTTTTCTACCAGTGTATAAAGAGCGCTGGTGAGAAAGATAGAGCGGTAACTACTTGGATAAGTTTTGTCTTTCGCTGGATTTAAAAGAATAATTATTGTTGCCTCCAACTCAGAGTCAGAGAAGGTATGATTACATATCTAAAGGAGAGCCAGTCTCTGAAAACTTGAAGAGTACTTGATCATAGTAGTTGCAGAAGCGATGGCCTACATATTGACAGCACTATGAAAACTGACTTTAGTTGGGTTAGCTGCCATATCACTAGTCACACCGAACTAATATAACTTACGAAAAACTTGTTACGTTTTGCTACTTTAACCACTTTATAAGGTATTTCAATAATTTGTTTATGTTCCTACTGATGTAAAGAGCTTTTTTAATAATTTACTTTTAAAGAATCCTGTGTTTAGAATATGTTTACTTTTCTCTACACGTACTACAAGATTTATCTATGATTTATACCAATTTCAAAAATTACCTGGAAATATAATCAATGTCATCAGATTCCAAAAGTTCGGGCGCAGAATCAGTATACAGGAAGTCCAATACTTGTTGAAGTACTTGTTGTGGGTACGGGAAACTGATGTTGCTCGTCTGATCAGACTGCAAATAAAGATTGGTTAACTTTACACTTTCAATGGAGTCACATAAATTATTAAAGATTATAATATGTTGCTGAGAAAATTCCCCCCTGAGCAAAATGAATTGCTAAGGAGTAAGGCAAACAGTTTGACAAATATACAAACAAGAGAGTGTGAGTATTCCCAGCTCCCTAAAAAACCCTTTATAAAAGTAAAATATTTTAATGACTTTTATAAGCCTCTCAGCATATTTTTGAATTTTATTATTTAGTTTATTTTCATTTTAAATATCCCATCACCTAATTATTTGAAGTCATACAGCTTGGATTATTATCCAAAATAGATATATTATTAATTAAACATATCACGAAAATAACATAAATCAGATAAACAATATGTTCATTATTATTATTTTTAATTTTCCGCTTACACACTTTCTCAGCAAGGGATATTTAATTAAATTACAAGTGAAAAACATGGACCAAGACCGGGATTTGAACCCGGGACCTTTACGATTCCGTCGTAATGCTCTGCCAACTGAGCTACCCTGATACCGTTCAGATATTGGTCGATGTTATCTCACTTGTACGGTTTTACTGCAATTATTGAACTAACAGACTGAATACCTCAGTCGGTAGAGTGTTGCGACGGAATCGAAAAGGTCCGGGGTTCAAATCCCGGAACTCCCAAGCTTTAATTTGTCCTAGAATATGTACAAAGTGACATACACTATTATAGTTTGTGGTATTTGATTCATCAACTAACTGTCCAAGTTTTTCTCACGTAAATGCGGGAATTCAATTCTGCAGTTTACAGGCCTGCTTGACGTTGAGAATAACGGCACTCAAAGCATTTGAAATAAATTGGTAAAATTTCATAGAATTTTCACATTGGTAATTTTAATAGTTTTAACAGAGTGTTGTCATTTCACTGTAACATCTTCAGTTTGATAAAAGGAATATATTTCCAATGTAATCTTTATATATAATACGTGAAGCCGTTTTTTGTAAACACAACTCCTCCCTTATTTCTGGACCAATTTTAATGTTTGAGGTTTCAAAAAATTCGTCTCATTTCGTAGTTTTGCAATAAGGTTTTAGATGTCAAAAATTCTTATCCTTAATGGCGTGAGCTAATCTCAAAGGTCGGGTTTTCCCCATAAGATTAACATGGAAAATATTTAAAAACCATTTCTATAAAAAACAGCTGTTTATAATAAGAAACAAACTAATCCAGCTGATTTCGTGGATGTAAATAACGATGATTACAGTATTCAGAAGGTTATAAAAACATTTTAATACAAAACAGCTGTTTATAATAAGAAACTAACTAATACAGCTGCTTTGTGGAAGTAAATATTGATTTTTATAAGGGAGGAAATGAATTATTTATTCAAATTATAAAATTTACGAACTAATTTGTTTTGAACATTTAACATTATTTACCATCTTAGTTTTGAGGTTATTATTTATAACTTTTTTGTTAGGTTTTGATTAAGTGTAGACCTGAGCCTTACTGGTTCTTTTAACCTTTATTATTACTGCTGTTATAAAATATAAGAAATAATTTGATTTGAACATTTAACATTATTTACCATCTTAGTTTTGAGGTTATTATTAATCCTACACTTTTATTATAAATAAAACATAACATATGTTTTTAGAAGGTCGCACCGGGGGTTGGCGTGCGGAGCACGCAGGGGTCTCCCCTTGTATACACAAATTTTTGAAAATGAGAGCTTATTTTAAAAGTATCGCTTAATCACTTAGATCAAAAACAGAGGGGGGCAGGCAAACCATACAGTGAATATTGCCTCTAGATTAATAATTATATTCCATGATCATAGATCTAACATAGATATAACAAAATTGTGATATAACTGACAATGAGAACTGGCACTGAAAAACAGATCATGTAATTATAGAACAGAACTTTCCTCAGAGATTCTCAGAAGGCAAGCTTGAGACAATGAGTCTTGTCTCCTTCTTCTACACTTGGCTTCGGCGCAGGATATTCAGCAGATTAAATGGTTCCTCCTAACCAAAGTTAGGATAGAATAATTAATATCAATATTCAATGTTTATGAAATGAATTTATAAATTACTAGCATGGTCTAAAGTCAATAGTAAAGATGAATTTTGTTAAAAGATATCTATGAATAAAATATCTATGCCATCATCACGAGATCTCATGCACCAAAGTAGACAATTAAGGTTAATTTCAAAAACATTTTAAGAACAGTGGGGAAAGTGTACATAGGGAGAAATGTTTTATGTTTTTTGTTAAAGAAGTAATTACCAGCTGGTAGGGGTGTGCGAGATTTACTTTTTGAATTCAAGACGAGACCGGGATGTTGTTTATTACAAATTATCGAGATCGAGAAAAAGGCGAGAGCTGAGGTTCAGGAAGAAACAAGAATTTATTAAATACAATTTATTGAGATCTAGAAAAAACGGGAATAGCGTTTTTGGAACAAGAATGAGCTAAAATTTGAATCTCAAGTTAAGAGTGAGAAATATCATATACCTTTTTACAACGTTGAAAGGAATATAATATATATGTGGATAGGTTAATTATTAATATGTTTACCTTCTTTCGATTTGCTATTGCTACTAAGTTTATGGAAGAGATTACAAATATAATGTATCTCATAGTTAACTATATAAATATAATGTGCATTAACTATTGATTATTAATCCTTTACACTACATATGCAACATATTAAATTTTTAAATAATTATTTTTATTTATAGTTAAGTTATTAAACGTGTGACAATTTTTCAAAAAACATAGATTATATTAATTATAAACATAATATTGAAAGATTAGGACCTCTACAAAATCAAATTATATGTACAGTAGAATCTCGATTATCCAAGGTAATTAGGTAGACCTCAGATAACCAAAAACTTAAATAATACGGTAGGCCGTAAGAAAATTCATTGAGTTGCGAGTTCCCGCATGATTTGAGACGAGTTATAGGCTGATTTGGAGTCATACTTCAAAATCTATTTTATTTGGCTTTATATAGTTATAAATACATTAAATATACAAATCAATTTCTGATCTATTTAGTTCTCAAATCCCCGACAGTCACTTCCCCAACGCCTAAATCATTTGCCACTTTTACTTTCTCACTATACTATAGTATAGAGAAAGTATAGTGATCGCAAAAAAAATCGATGTTGAGATTTTTGTGGAAATATCCGTTTTGGGACCCCCTGAGTCCAAAAAAGTGGTTTTTACAAAATGTCTGTCTGTATGTCTGTATGTATGTCTGTATGTCTGTATGTATGTCTGTATGTATACAAAGCTAGAGAGAAAACTATTCGATCGATTTCAACCAAATTTGCACCAGACATGTCCAGTACGCCTGTATAGATGCACGAAAAAGGGTTTTGAACAATTTTGAAAAACAACCACCTTTTTGGCCAAAAAACCCCCAAAAAATCAGTTATTATTTTTTTAAAAAAAAAACGGCTCTAACGATTTTGATAAAATTTGGCTTATTTGTAGCCTTTAATGTGCCCTACCATATACAAAAACCCGCATCTTTCTAAAAATTCTCGTTTAGCTAATAATAATAATAATAATAACTGATTTTTGGGGGTTTTTTGGCCATAAAGGGGGTTGTTTTTCAAAACCTTTTTACGTGCATCTATAAAGACCTAATTGACGTGTTTGGTGCAAATTTGTTCGAAATCGATCGAATAGTTTTCTCTCTAGATAATAATAATAATAATAATATTTATTAGTTAATCTCCAACTTTAATAAAAAAACTGTCCTACCCCACCCTACAAGTCACAGTGAATCTCTTTAGTAATTTAAATGTATTTGTGAGAAAGTATGTGCCAGTTCCTGGTACCGTTTATTCTTATTGAATCACCTCCATCTATTCATTTAATTGCTTCCCATTTTTTATTTAAAGATGAAACAACATGCTTTCCACTCACGATGACACTCTCATTCACAAAGTTTAACACTGACTAAAAACAAAACAAGAACAAAATACAATAGCAGGGGGGAAGAAACAACTCGTGGGAAAGGATGGTGAGTCATACATACGATGCCGCGAGGAGCGGGAGTGTATTACAGGCCCAAGACTGCTTTGTCGCTCACTATTTTGGGTCTGCTAAACGTCACCCATACCACTGTGTTGGGTAAGGAGCAGAAATGTACACGGCAAACTACTGTTTTGTTTTCCTTCTGTTAAAAAGTTTTTATCATAAATTTACTTATTGAGAAATCCTTTCAAGCTACGAGTTCTTTATCAATTTGACAAAAGTTTTTTTTTTAAATTCGCCTTGGTTAGGGCGAATATGGAAACTCAGGTGACTGAGGCTTGCATAATCGAGGTTCTGCTTTATCTTCTTTCTCATGTTCTAGCTGTAAAAGTAATTGTTTTTCAAATTCTCGGACTCGCTATGGCCGCCAATGATGTTACTATCGTATATATTAAAGGGTTATGTCTTAGTCATCTTGAGAGATCTACAGAGCATAAGAGTACTGACAGAGTCAAAAAGTAAAGCTTATACTATGTATTTGTAATTCTGGAGAAGCTTGCTGAGTAACCCAAACAGATTTTATGATAGTACCTTACTTTGGTTCCACAAGCAAACCCATTCCTTCTTGCCTACATTATCTTACATAGTTTAAATTTGGCATAGCTGCGTCTAACCTCAATCCAGTCTCCGGCTAGCATACTATGAAAATACTCTAATCTTGCAGCCAGAACACACTTGTGGGCTTTGATGACTGCACCATCATTACTTGAGATCTTAACATCATAAAATGCAGGAAATAATTTTCGATTCATTGCAGGAGGTGACCATTTTGTTAACTCACAGTCCTCTTTCAAACCATCTTCAGACCTGTGCAAAAAGAAAAATGTAATTACTAAACTATTTATGTAAAATATACACTCGCTGTTAAGAATTTATCTAAACAAAGCAAAGTAACTGAACATTTTGCTTTTATTTATTCAACACTTTCGCTAGTGTGCAAAACATACTCATTCGCTGATAGAGGCTGTATAAAGTTGTGTCCTTTCAACCATTTACTAAATGTCATGTATCTCGTCAATATACATAACTAAAATATCTTCAAAACAGTTTCTACCCCTTAAGTATGGGACATATGCAATCCGTGTAACAAGAAATTAATTCAAAATACTTATATCCATATAAAAACACAAAGTATGAAAGGAGTAACAGATTGAGACATGTACATTCACAAATATATATATAATATGAGACGCAAAATCAAGTAAACTATTCTGATTAAATTATATTCATATAATAATTTAGGTACATA
>JAGFPH010005200.1:47539-69875 GCA_018207615.1 Philaenus spumarius
TTTACGTGCATCTATAAAGACCTAATTGACGTGTTTGGTGCAAATTTTTTCGAAATCGATCGAATAGTTTTCTCTCTAGATAATAATAATAATATTTATTAGTTAATCTCCAACTTTAATAAAAAAACTCTCCTACACGACCCTACAAGTCACAGTGAATCTGTTTAGTAATTTAAATGTGTTTGTGAGAAAGTATGTGCCAGTTCCTGGTACCGTTTATTTTATATATTATAACTAAGAGTCCAGTGAGAATATGTTGATACATTGAAGTTTTATTTTATTTTAATAATTTTATACTGTCAAATAAATATTAAATTGTATTTAATTTTTAAAAAGAAAGAAGAATAAATTGATTGATTTAAAAAAAATGAATAAAAAAATACTAATGTTACACCACAATCTTTTTATCTGCCACTATTAAATTTCTACTATATTATATTCAGCCTGGTCTTAGCTTCCAGAATGATTTAATCATGGGTTTTTGCTACTTTATTATTTATTTATTGCTTTACTTTGAAATTATATATCATTTGTATTTAGTTAATAGACAGAACAGTCTCTGGTAAAAAATTAGTTTTCATTATAAACGCTCCAATATAATTTATCTGTACATTATAACGGTATAGGAAAATGTACTTACTTGTATAACTGCAAAGTTTCGACCTTTAGGATCTGTAGTGATGGCTACTGCTCTATGTACTTGTGGTATTCTTTTAAGTTTCAAATGACGGCAGTCGTCTTTGGCAAGAAAAGCGTTGAAGTCATTCAGTTGTGATGTTGGTGAATTAATTACTAAAAACACAATCATTTTTATTTGGTTACTATTGTTGTTGTTGAAGTACGGGAAGTGTAAAAGTACAGAAAAGTAAATGACAACACCCATATTCGAACCTACGCAGCGCGAACCATATCATATTGATATCCTGTGCAACTGATTTGAGCTATCACTCCCGCTGAGATCATAATTATATGAAGTTTTTCTCAGTTATGATATTCTGTTGATATTTTCATAAGGCAATCGAGCAGGTTAAAAATGATTTGAACAAAAAACATTAATTTCCAAAAACCACCATAAGGTAAAAAATAAACTAAAAAGTTTTCAGTAAAAATAAATTGAGATTTCCGATTTCTTTAAATTAGGATGAACAAATGTACAGAAATCAAATAGTGCTTGTTGGGTATTCATTCATAATTTTAATAGAACCAAACAAATTTTGCATCCATTTATAAGTTACTTAATAATAATTTTAAAAAACTAAGGATCGTTCTTTGTAAGGGCCAAGTGTAACTTTTGTGAAATTCTTGTAAAATATATATAACATAATATAATATACTCATACAAAACTCTATTAACAGACACCTCCCAATAACAGATATCTCCAAATACCGGACACTTTGAAAAATACATCAAAATTAGTCAAGGCTCACTAGTTGGTTACTTTTCCTACATAATTGCTATTTGCACTTTCCTGCCTTAGTCATAAGTCATATTACCGACTCAACATTTTCCTTCCTGTCTTTAATATACAGGGTGACTATTTTAAGTGTGCCACCATTGGTAAATCAAAAACGACAAGATTTATAGGAAACTTTGAATGGGGGACTTCACCTACTTTTTAGTGGCCATTAAAAATATGAATTTGAAATTTCGAAAATATGCCGCCATTTTCCAATATGGCGGCCAACTTTCAAATTTCTTATGGAAACCCTATTTTTATGACGGATTTGGATTTTACATGCATTTTTAAGGCTTTTTTATTTTTGGTGTTTTTTTGATAAACTTAACCGTTTAGCCGCTAGGAGCGCTGAAAGTTTCAGAAACTCTTATTTCAACAATTATTAAAGAGCTTATTTTCAATTTGCAAACAATAAAATTTGACTGAAAGTGCAATATGTTTTACAATGGAATGCTAAAACGCTGTTGCAATTTCTTAAATACTTTATTTTATACAAAAAACCTACTTAAATTACTGTTAAAAAATCGCTAACGCAACCACTGTGTATTGTGTAAGAAGATGTATTTATGTGCGCACGCTTGTATTTATGAAGATAGAGGACACTTTGAAAACCTGCTTTCATTTAAGTTTTTTCATTAATTATTTTTTCGTTTTAAGTTAAAAGCTATTCTGTTTAAAGTACCTAAATAGCTTACATGACAACTGTACTATTTTTACAGATTTCTTCTCCTACATCTTAAAGCGTACTTAGTACTGTAAGAAACTTCTTTGTATCATAGTAACAAAATGTTTTGGGACACAAAAAGGCAGTCAAGATGACTTAATTAATTATGACTTAAAGCAGGTTTTCAAAGTGTCCTCTATCTTCATAAATACATGCTTGCGCACATAAATACATCTTCTTACACAATACACAGTGGTTGCGTTAGCGATTTTTTTAACAGTAATTTAAGTAGTTTTTTTGTATAAAATAAAGTATTTTTGAAATTTCAACAGCTTTTTAACATTCCATTGTAAAACATATTGCACTTTGAGTCAAATTTTATTGTTTGCAAATTGAAAATAAGCTCTTTAATAATTGTTGAAATAAGAGTTTCTGAAACTTTTAGCGCTCCTAGCGGCTAAACGGTTAAGTTTCTATCAAAAAAACACCAAGAATAAAAAAGCCTTAAAAATGCATGTAAAATCCAAATCCATCATAAAAAATAGGGGTTTCCATAAGAAATTCGAAAGTTGGCCGCCATATTGGAAAATGGCGGCATATTTTCAAAATTTCAAATTCATATTTTTAATGGCCACTAAAAAGAAGGTGAAGTCCACCATTTAAAGTTTCCTGAAAATCTTGTCGTTTCTGATTTACCAATGGTGGCACACTTAAAATAGTCACCTGTACAGTATAGTACAGTAGAACTCCAATTATCCGGACTCCAATTATCCGGATCGCCAATTATCCGGATCAGATTTGAATAAGAACATAGTCAAACGGATGCGAGACTTGGCGGCGCGGAATCGATTTAAGGTAGCAAAACAGCTGACTCTGCCTGGTATGTTAAAAAAATAATGTATTTTACAGTGATTTAGTATTGTTTGTAAATATTACGTAATGTAAACATTGTCATTGATATTGTTTATTCATAATAAATACCGAAAATATTATCTATTGTGTTTTGTTTACGTTTTTCTCCTAAAAACGGCCTTTTTTCGAGAAAAATCCAATTATCCGGATTTTTGATTATCCGGATCGGGTCCGGTCCCAATTAATCCGGATAATTGGAGTCCGGATAATTGGAGTTCTACTGTAAATGCAAAGAAAAATATCAGACTTCTTCCAACATAATTAGTCAATCATTTTCTGTAAAACTTTCCATATCTTTCAATTTTATAAATAATTGTAATGTATTATATTTTTTTGTACTGTGAAAATTAAAAAACAAATAAGAGAATCATTTTGATTGCATTTAGTGTGAGCAATACAAATTGCCCGATGGTACTGTAAAGTGAAGCAGAAGAATTGTACGTCTACTACAAATCTGATATTAAAATTTATTATTTTTAGTAGGTAACCTATTTTTTGTTGACAATTTAGTCGGCATCCTATAGTAAAATGTTTTAATAGCAGTCAGTGGCTGTTGAATGAACATTTCCAGTATATATTGTTAATATACTCACATTAAAAATTATTGATTCAAATACAATTAATATTACAAAACAGGTAATATAAATTAACCTTGTATTAAGATAGTGATTCGGGGAAATTATCCACAATGAAATTAATATTTAATAATAAGTAACTATTAAATTAATATAAAATTGCAAGTTGTAAGAATTAAGTAAATTATAATATAATTTTAAAATGAATTCCATAGTAAAAACAAATATTTTGATGTCAGTAAATTTATTGGTGAAAATTATAAATAAAGACAACATTAGTCATAATTTATATTTTTTAATGGGATCAGTTATATTATAATTATATAATTTCAAAATACTTAACGGACCCATCTTGTACGTTTTGATTTTTTAATAGCTCTGTCAATAATAAATCCAGCAAACAATAATAGGCACAAAAAACTTTGTAAAAACCATTAACCATGCAAATTCTATACGTAAAAGACATTTCGGAATTTTTTTATTAAATTCCAAGATTTTGATTAGGATGGCTTTTAAAAATTCAATCATAATTAAAAACTGTTTAAATAAATTGAGAAATATAAATAGAGATATGGATAGCAAAAACATTGTTTACAATTTGGATTGTCGTATGTGGAACAAACTTCTTGACCATTTAAAAAACGTTTAAAAAAATACATAACAACGAGCATAAAAAATACATAACAACGGGCGATGTTAACCATTCGTAGATTGCTGAACATGTCAAAGCCAACAACCACCCTATTATTAGGGATAAGGGGTTCAAAAACTACTGAAAGAAACTGGCTGGAAAAAAGGAGTTTTTAAAGAGACAGCTATTAAGTCTGTAAAGAAAAACTGCAGACCCAGTTCAATTCCACTGTAGGTGCCATTTTCTTTCCATTAACAGACTAAACATTAATTTAAAAAATTAAGTACCGAGACTTTTTGACAGACATAATTTAGGAATTAATGATACAAACTTACACGTTCTCTGCTATGCAAATTTTGTATTTCCTATGCTAGGAGCTGACCTTTTATTTTTTATATTTATAGCCTACATGAGTAAAAATTACTTTATTTTTTATTTTTGAACCTTTCTATGTATAATCACTAATATTCTATAGCACATAGGCTCAAAACTACTCCCAATACGGGGGTTGGCATGCGAAGCACGCAATGCATTATGAATTGAAAATACTCCCAATCAGGGGTTGGTGTGCAATGCATTGTGCGTCGGTCGCTTCTCATAGTGTTCAGTGTCAAGCTCACATGTACGTCCTTAGCACTGAACGTGTTAATAGTATGGATGAGTCGAATATCGATTCCAAAAGTCGATTCCACCGATTCTCGGCACTGTACGCGATTGCCACGGCCGTCGATATTGCCTGGCGATTGTCGGGTTTATATTTCCTCGTTACATTCCAACTCCATCGCTACCAGGGCTACTGCGAATACGCTATCAGTACTGGACAGGGCTCACAATGTGGATTCGAAGTATTCCGCGAATCTACACTGCACCAAAGTACAATAGAGTAGCCGTAGCCGCTACTTTGAGCCGTTAGTAGCGATTGCTTTGAGTCTCTGCAAAGTAACGAATACAAAATACTGATTACAGAACTTCTGACACACCTCTACCACATTTGTGCGCTTAATTCGCATTTGATAGGTTATGGTATGAATGTTGTTTAAAGTTATGATTATGAGATTTTAAGCGAGGTTGATAACGAATTTGTTATTTGTTTGTTACTTCATTGTGTTTGAGCGGTTGACTATAATTTCTGTATTGTTTAGGTAAATAGGGGTTTTCCGTGTGCAGCCGAGTACGGGACTTTCATGCAAGCACGGAAAAACTTACCGGACGAGATACGTACAATATTTTTCATTATACTACATCGAAAAAGCAACATACTTTTAATCAAAACATCTTTGTATGAAAAATAAATGTATTTTTGACATTTTGAAAATACAGTGTGGGGTATTGCTTTAAGTTTTTGGGTACGGGAAAACTGATTTTGAGAGTTTAAAAGTCGTAGCGTGTTGGGGTTACGTATTTGGGTCAAACTTTTGAAGATATTGGGTCAATATTTAGAAAATTCTTTGTAGGGGTATCGTTTTATATGTTTTTGGGTATGCGAAACCCGATTTTGACAGTTAAAAAGTAGTAGTGCTTCGGGATTACGTATATGGATCAACATTTTGAAAATTCTGTGTGGGGTAACGTTTTATATGTTTTTGGGTACAGGAAAACCAATTTTGACAGTTAAAAAGTTGTAGCTCGTCAAAGTCACGTTTTTGGATCAAAATTTTGAAAATTCAGTGTGGGGTATCGTTTTATATGTTTTTGTGTACGGGAAAACTGATTTTGACAGTTAAAAAGTAGTTGCGCATCGGGGATCACGTATATGGATCAACATTTTAAAAATTCTGTGTGGAGTAACGTTTTATATGTTTTTGGGTACGGGAAAACCGATTTTGACAGTTAAAAAAATAGTTGCACGTCGGGATCACGTTTATGGATCAAAATTTTGAAAATTCATTGTCGGGTATCGTTTTATATGTTTTGTGACATGTCGCCTTAAAGTACAAAATTGGGTACGCGAAACCCGATTTTGTCAGTTTAAAAGTCGTAGCGCGTCTGAATCACGTTTTTGGATCAAAATTTTTTAAATTCAGTGTGGGGGTATCGTTTAATATGTTTTTTGTACGTGAAATTCGATTTTGACTGTTAAAATGTCGTAGCGCTTCGGGGTCACGTTTTTTGGATCAATATTTTGAAAATACAGTGTAGGGTATCGTTTTATATGTTTTTGGTGGTACGGGAAACTGATTTTGACAATTAAAAAGTCTTACTGAGAAAATCGAGAATCATGCGTAATTTTTATGTCCCTTGGCTTTTCACCCAGGTCTATACAGATAGAAAACAGCTTTTTTTGTACAGTATAATGAAAATATATATATATATTCTTGGAATCGGTATCGGAATCGATAAATTTGAGAATCGACCCATCCCTAGTTAATAGACTTAAAAACATGGTCTATGACTGAAAAAATTTGCATTGCAATAAAATTTGCACTAATTTTATAAAATACCTGGGTTAAAATTTAATTTAAAAAGCAACTCATATTCATTATGAATCCTACTACCTGGATCACTTGTTATAATTAATCGTTTGAAATTTATTACCTTCAGTGGTCCTTTTCTAGTCAATACACAGTTTCAGCCTCACAAGGGCTATTTTCAAAGTCTTTCCCGCTCAGTTTACACTATGTTACACATGACACGAAAACACAAACACAATTATAACTGTAAAATGGTTTGCACCTTCTGGTGGTTGTCAAATGATTCATTTAGCGTACTGTCATTCTCCGTATTACCTAGATTTTCTCAGTATATATTGACTAGAAAAGGACCAATGAAGATAATAAATTTCAAATTATTAAAAAACAACAGTGAATGCCCAAAAAGCTAAATAATCTGGCTGTTGTAAAATCCTGAATTGCTAACTATGGGAATCAATAAGAAAGCCGCAAAAAGTCATGGCAAAATATAAATTCCGGGAACATGAAATCAGGGTTCAATACAAGTTAAATATCTAGGTCTCGGTCAAGACATAAGTAAAGAATGAGAAGATGTTAACATGCCTTGTACTAAAATGAATTTTGCATCGAAAATAGTTACCCAACCTAGATTTTTTTGTACTTTTTAGTTACTTATGTATAAAATGCATTAGGCCTACTTTTCGTTACAGTAGACACTTTGAATACACTACCATCCACTATTACTCTCCACTCTCAGCCCATTTAAAAAAAAAAGACACATTTAAACAGCACACAAAAATTGTCTCTAGCTTTGTCCAGTAATTGGAGATTTCACTGTATATTCATATTCAAAATTGAATTATTTACCAGGAGATTTCTTTTTTGAATAAGGCTTGACTTCAGCTTGATAAGCCTCTCCATCTTCGGTTGTTAGAAGAATATGTGATCTGTTCATTGTAATAAAGTTAAATGTGAGGTTTCGCCAAAATGGATAAATACACCTTTAACAAAAGCAATAAGTTATTAGTGAAATTGTATTCAAAACATTATATTTGCTGTAATTTACAATTATAAAAATTCATTTAATCTAGAATTGCATAATGAATTTTCATTTTTGAACACATAGAAGAAATTTAGCTCGCCTTAAATTACTGAATGTAAATTAAAGTATAAAGGTTATTTAAATGGGAGGAATTGGAAACGCCTCAGGCAATATAAGGGAGCCATGGAATTACAGATGTATTGAAATTGTAATTCATGAATTGAATTTCTAATTCTATGCATAATACTCCAAATTTTTATTTCACAAAATACAGATTATAATATTTGTTTACATGCATGGGTATTTGTATATATTATGTATACAGTATATTATTGTTTAAAAATTATACTGTTCAAATTCTTAAATTTGTATTTCTTTAATATTTTGTTTTAAGTGATTGATTACAAAATATTGTAATGTAATTTTTTTTTAATATACAAAAAGTAAATGTCATTGAAATTTTCAAAAATGTTTTATTATGTAGCCTAGTTAAGATTGATAGATTTTTGTTAAGGTTAATAGATTTTTGTGCTAACATTATCATGATTACGTTAACAACATTTAGATAAAGTGTGTGATTCTTCTAGCTCATACTTAATTTTACAGTATACTGGCTGTCAAAAAAATAATAGACAAAGGTAAACCAATTGGCGAGAATTGAAATTTGATAATTTTAAACTAAAATATCTAAGCGTTGGTATTTTATTTACGTTTATCCATTCTTCATTCAAAATGACTATGGATGAGCTTAAAATTATAAACTATGAGTTGCATTATTTTCAAGAATAGCATTGCCCTACATAACACCGGTAAAATGTCCGCATAGACGGCAGTCACTTTAACCCGTTTAAAAAATTTAATACATGCATACTGTCATCACGTCAGTGTGATCGATATAATTTCTTACGAAACAAGCGCTATATTCTATTGGTTTAAATATTAACTATTTTCATTATCGATAGGTTGCAGCTAAGTTGGAAAAACAATGAATATAATCATGTTACCAGCGGTCTAAAATTAGGTTTTGTGGTACTAAATGTATATTGTTAGTTAACATGGCCAATTCATAGCAGTCATATCCGTGATATTTATTATCATTTCTGAATTTAATACAAAAATTAAAATTAAAACTTGATTTCTTGATTTATCTTATCTTTTATTTAACAATAAAAAAATTATTGATACAATAACCTAGTCTGAACATGACTAGTTCAGTGTTACAGTAAGTCAGTACCAAAAAAATATTAAATATTAAAATTAAGACAAATTACTCATTTAACCCTTTTAGTGCCAGAACCAAAATTCTACAAATGTCTGAAAAATGCCAGCGATTTCTACATTGGTACTGCTGAAAAATGCCTGACCGTTTTCAGCCATTTGATTCAGTTTTACAAAAAGGTGTATACAGATCCTAATTTTCACATAATTAGATTTTTTTTAATGTTACTTAGAAATAAATTTCCTAAAATTATATTTTATACAATGGCATTTTAGATAATTGTAAAATACTTTAAAATATTTATATAATTCTACTAACCAATATTTTCCAAATTTTTTTAAATTTGTCATGATAAATCATGCTTGAACAAAACTCTTTGCTCATAACAATTGATATTACATGAAAAAGTAACTAAATGTTTACCAACACACTAAATTTTTGGGTTTTCTACCAAAATATTCCTAAAGCAACGTTGATTACAGAAAAATATAATTAAATTACAAGTGAAAAAACATAGACCAAGACCGGGAGTTGAACCAGGGACTTGTAATTTGTTTAAATATCCCTTGCTAAGGAAGTGTGTAAGCGGAAAAAATTTAAAAAATAAAATATTAATAACAACACCACTGTAAGCTGCAAAAATAAGAATTGAGATTGTTTTCAATGTCGTATACACGAGGTATTCAATCTCGTAATTCAATAATTGCAGTAAAACTGTACAAGTGAGATACTGTAACATCGACCAATATCTGGAGCGATCAGGGTAGCTCAGTTGGCAGAGCATTACGACGGAAACGTAAAGGTCCCTGGTTCAACTCCCGGTCTTGGTCTATGTTTTTTCACTTGAAATTTAATTAAATATTCCTTGCTGAGGAAGTGTGTAAGCGGAAAAAATAAAAATAAATAAAAAAATTAATAATAACACCAGGGTAAGCTGCAAAAATAAGAATTAAGGTTGTTTTCAATGTCATATACACGAGGTATTCAGTCTGTTAATTCAATAATTGCAGTAAAACCGTACAAGTAAGATAACATCGACCAATATCTGGAGTGATCAGTGTAGCTCAGTTGGCAGAGCATTACGGCGGAAACGTAAAGGTCCCGGGTTCAACTCCCGGTCTTGGTCTATCACTTATAATTTAATTATATTTTTCTGTAATCAACGTTGCTGTAGGAATATTTTGGTGTAATATTATTTAAATTTGACAGAAAATAAAAGTGTTGTAATTGTTTTCGAGACGTCCGTATATATGGACGTTGGCATTTTTCGACAGTACCAACACCGTCCATATATGCGGACGTTGGCATTTTTTCAACACTACTTTCCCCGTCGGTATGTACGAATGTTGGCACTAAAAGGGTTAATGTATATTCCAGCTTAAAAGTAAAGACTACTTGGAACTGAATCAATTTAATATAATTTAAGAACAAAAACATTCATTTACTTTATTATAAGTTATCAAAATTGTGATATAAACTATTACATTTTCATATGAATTACTGTTCCTGAACAAACCAGGAAATAATTGGTAGATAATATTATACAAAATGCAATACCTTGTTAACTGAGGGAAAGATTCTTGCCAAAAGAGCAAATTGCCCGAAACAAGAAGGGCTAAAACCTTAAGCTCTTCCCCACCTTTGTCTAAGAGTAGTTTGTTATCTAACTTTGCATTCAGTTCACCACCAACCACTGCGACTTTCACTACACTCAACTGTCTGAAACAAAATTAACCACAAATTGTTTAAAAAAATATTAATTTTCTCAATGTTCTTTTTAAATATAGATTCTTAGGGTTAAGTAGTACACACAAAAAATATTTAACGAACTTTAAACATTTTTTTAATATTTTTTATGAACTTAAAAAAATTCTGATTAAACTTTGCAGAATTTACAATTAATTTGACCACGTTTTATTTGTAGCCATGTTATTTTTGGTTTTATTTGTAGCCACGTATAATTAAGGTATAGTAAAACCAACTAAAAGACTAAAATTGACACAAAGTAAATAATATATTATAATATGTAATATGTAGATCTAAGGCTAACAACAATAAAGACTAGAACTAACCTATTCATTTTGAATAAATTTTATTTTAATAACTACTGCATATATTAAAACAAAAAACTAAATACATTCATTATTATATACATGGTTTATCATTTCAAGGGTATTACAGAATTGCAAGATTTACAAAGTCCTAAGAGTTAAATTTAACAAAGTAATAAATATAAAACTATACCTAGATGCAATTTTGCGTGTCTGATACTGATGAAGGACGTAAATATCCCCTTTCTTGGTGGCAATCACTGTTGCTCCATCACTTGCTGCAACATCAACAATTGTGCATTCTTTGGAGCCTAGGCCGGTGACCTATAATTATAATGAATAATATTTTCTTTATTATTTCCATTTTTGCATCAACATACAAACAGAAAATAGAAATAAGATTATAAACCTCCAAGGATTAAAACTGTATTAACCCTTTGACTAGTATGCACGCAACATATTCGGGAGCGTGCACCAGTGCCACTTGCGGTATTCCCGAAACAGGTGCGGGAAGCATCCTAACCGTTCTTAGTAACCCCGAATATATGTCGTGAGCTACTTATAAGCATATCTAGTATACACTGCAATCTAGCGGACATTATTTGAAATGTTTGCAGTAGTTCAAAAGTCTTATCCCGGCAACCGAAAACAAACAGAAGCCCCGCCGAGCCTGCTATGTTTGCAGGTGGACTGCAGTCCGAGCTCAGCGCCGCAAAGACAAGCGCCGAATGTGATGTCCCTCTCTGTGTTCCAGATTGCTTTTGCACTTATCACACGAAAATCAATTTTTAAAGTACCCCAAGACAATTTTTATTTTTCATTTATTATATTGAATACTATGACAAGTTTTCTATTTTATATTGCCAAGTTGGATAGTAAATATATTTATATACACTAGGCCTATTTTGGATTTTTTATTTTACGACATTTGTTGGTAAGGCCTATATTGATGTGTGGGGCTTATGATGGTTTCAATTTTATTCCCCAAATATATATTAGAAATCAGCAAAACATTGTCCTTCATTTGAGTATAAACATCGCTATGTTCAGCTGACTTTGATTTTAGAAAGTTTTTCCGGGTTTTCCCTGGTTTCCCAATTTAAAAAAAAAAAAAAAATCAGTTCCAGAATCAACCGTAATTTCAAGCATTTTTGGGGAAAAATATTGAAATCGTCATAGGTCCAGGTATTAGATAGGCTTATTTACACATAAATATAATTAAAAAACCAAATTTTCAAAAAATCTAAAAAAGCAACAAAAAAACTTTAAATATGATTAAAAAAAGTTTTATATAATAAAGGTAGTTTTTTTTATTGTTTATAAACATATTATAAAAAAATAACACATTTTAAGCTTTTTTTTTAAAAACTCACATTTTGGGGCTCGTTTGCCATTCGATAACCCACCAGTCAAAGGGTTAATTTACAATCAATGTTTGCCAGAACAACCAGAATTAACACATTGCGGAGTAAAACATGAGTTACCATATATAGTAATAAGTTTAGTTTTGAATCAACAGGAAATAATAATTCTTAAGCAATTTTCTTTGACGATGAGGTATGAAATATATCTATCTTATTATTTCACACCTCTTGTTCTTTCCTTTGCATATCACTGTATCTACCATTTTCAATAATAAATGATAAAATAATCAAAGTATTATTGTATACACATTTTTTAACAAGATTACAAGTTGTAAAATTCTCTAATTAAATTTTAGCCTTGAAAACTCTTTTCAACTATTTAAATTAAGAATAATCAAAATTCACAAAATGATGGTTCGTTTAAATAACATAATAATTATAATTTTATGATTGTAGTAAAAATTAAAACTAAATATATTTCAGTTAGTGACATTAAACCTTATTTTTGTGTAAAGTTAGGCAAGTACAAAATCTGACTATTTACTTTTAGTTACTATGTCTAAACAATAAATAGGTTTGCGAAATGGTAATGGGTTTTTAATACAATGTCTATATAATAATTTCCATATTTGACTTTGGAACTGATTTAAGGGGGTCACTTTGCTAAAAATTGTAAAAAAAATTAATTTTGGTTTTTTTGTTCTGTTTTGTAGTCCAAAACCTCCTTTTTAAAATGGTATATAATTTGTTTGTATTATATTTTAACCCTTTGGCTCCCGACGTCCGATTTATTCAATGTAAAGGAAAAAAATCATTAAAATATCAATAATTAATATTTTTGTTTATACTTTATATCAATCTACGACGAAGGAATAATTCTTTCCTTTCACATATGATATAGTATACAAAATCGATGTAAATTTGAGGATGAATGAAAGTAGTATTCCCTCGTATGTCGTAGGTTGTTTTTAAAAAAAATAATATATATACAGAAATACTACAGTAAAATTATGCAAAACATCTCAAGCCTTTAGACCAGGTAACTAGTCATATCCCGTCAGCTTGGAAGCGAGCCAACCACCGTTTGCTTTACTTCCGCCCTCCTACCCTCAAACCACAGATATAAAAAGCTACCTGGTCTCAAGAAATTCGAACCCGGGACCTTCTGATCAGGAAGACCCCACGTTACCTCTCGGCTAAGAAGGCTTGTACAGAATAAAACCGCTCTTATCTACTTTACAAAGCAACCATATTGCCTATCTCGCCCCTTTAAGCGGACCACCGTCGTTGTAGTAATTCTTTTCTTTTGTAGAGTGACAGTAGCTGTTTTCCGAAAGTTATGTTTTCCAACATTTAGGTACCATTTTCTCTGGAACTAAATGAGAACAATTCGATTTTTTTTTTTTAGTTAATTATACTATACTCTACAACTGAAAACTATTTTTTTTAAATATAATAAAATAATTGTTTTTTAGAAAAAAAAAATTGATTGTTTTTTAAAGTTTTTGTAAGCAATTGGTAAAATAAATTGAAAAAATGTAAATTTTACATTAGAATAAATTTTATAATTTCCATGTATGCAGAAAATAACATTCTATTGATAGAAAAAAACAAAACTGCAATACCTCTTACCGATGTTGAGAAAAGTGTACCTTTGTTAACATGTAGAAGGATAGGGTAAAGTGACCCTCTTAATATTTTGCTGAAAAGTTTTGTTTTCTTATTATTCCGATGTTGAGTTTTTTCAGCGTAAATGAGTAAATATCTCAAAGACTATTATAGATATCTCTTTGAAATTTTTTATGCATAAAATACTAACTATTGGCCATATTTAAGACCTATAAAAACTTACTTATGTGCAAAAATACAATTAAAAAAAATTAAATCAATAATAATTTTAAAAATATATTTGGTAATTTTGAATAAATAATTTCTTTACCTTCCTGAAATATATATTAAGTGTTATTTTGTAAGTGCAAAAATGAATGTTCTTTTGAATAAAAAAGACCCCAACTTGATATCTCTTATAGAAGCTGAAAAAAAGGTACATAAGTTAACATTACCGAGAATAGGATCAAGTGCTCCCCTTAAGACATTCGCTACCGAGCGTCGCACTGTTTTTCGCCACAGACTATCGTGAGACTAGCAATACACATCTAGACTGGGACAAACAGTAATGACATTCGCCACAGACCATGAGTATGATTTTGTTCAAATGAGTTAATATACTTTTTAATAACCTAAAAGGAATGTCAAGCAACACGCATTAGTTTTAAAAAAATTTTGTTTACTGTTTTCAGCATTTTTGAAGTTGTTGCATATATACAACGTTCAGTCTATGTCAAGAAACAAAGTCAGTTTTTTTGTTAGACTCTGAAGCAATGTTAGTAAAACAAAGTGTTTTGACCAAAGTTGCACAACCAATAAAAATTAAGACTGAAATACAAAGGCGGAAAATCAAAATTCTCAGGAATCGTTACATGAGAAGGGGGGGGGGGGGGGAGAAAGATTCCTGAGAACTTTGCGTCTTCGCATTACCACGAAACAAAAAGGCGGGAAAACAACCAAGAATTGAGGCATGAAAAAGATTCCTGAGAAGTTTTCGCATTCCCACAAAACATAATGGTGGGAAAACAACCAAGAATTGTGGCGTGAGACAGGGGCTAATTTTCATGAGAACTTAACGTCTTCACGTTCCCACGTTTGACGTTTGGTCGTCACAGGCCGAGCACCACATATGAGCGGCAGACTTTCTTACACACTGACACCAATAAATCAGGTCTTTAAAATATACTAGTTCTTCAAAATTAGCAGTTAAATAACAAAATAACACTGCCACAAATATGCGACGTCGGTCTATTTCAATTAGACCAGGCATCGTACATTTGCAGCAGCTATCTGTGAATAGAAACCGGCCGCTAGTATATGTGTACCAAAAAAATTTAGTATGGTGGTAGCGAACGTGTTAAAAGTAATTTGAATTAATAAAAATTAGCAAACAAAATATAGTAAGTCAAAGACTTAAACTTAAACTAATATACTTGTTTAGCTGATTAATTCAAACTTTGAAAGATTATATAAAAATAATTAAAGTTGCCTCTCAATGTTGGCTTACTCGTTGAACAATGTTTTTCATTTAGAGTGAGCAAAAAGAATTTTCGATCTTTATGGCGGTCAACCTCATAGAGCCCTGTAACTTGTATCCAGCGATTATCATTTTGTATATAGACCTAATTAGCTTAAGATACAGTAAAGAGTGGTGGAGAAGGAAATATATAGAACCACTCCACTTTCCTACTTCCTTTCTATTTACCAGATTTCTATTCTTCCTTTCTATTGGTCTCGGCTCAACCTTAGTACTTTCCAAAAGATTTTCTGAAATTCCTAAAAGATTTAATTAAGTTACAAGAAAACTATGAAACAAATTTTATTTAATAAATCTCACCAATTTTGGAACAACGATAGTTTTATCGGGAGAAGCAGGATGTCCTAACTGGCCAGCATGAAGTCCACAAGTTAGGACTGCAGATTTTGACCAAAATACAGAATGAAACCTTGCTGCACAAGTCCCCACAATAGGATCTGTTACAGCTTTCAATGTACGAGGTTGTATAACACGAGGTGTTCGAAGTGACGGTGGTGGGGGATTATGACCTAGGACGTGATGTGTATTCAATCCACAAGTGTACACCTACATAAAATTAAAAAATTTAATTAAAAATATAATTTAAATCTAGTCACAAATGAAATATACAGCTGTGTTTCTATGAATATTCTCATCACATTCAGTCAGTATCATAGAATTCCTTTCTTTTTTTTTAACACCTATAAATATATTAATGTATACAGAAATTAGGGATGAGTCGATTCTCAAATTTATCAATTCCGATTCCAAGTAATCAATTCCTGATTCTCGATTCCGATTCCATCGATTAGAATGATCGGGCCTAAATGATGTGCCTGTTGACGTGATAGGCCTAAATGATGTTCCTCTTGACATGCTAAGCCTACTTAACTCTTCAACCTGACTCTGGGATGATAAGCTTGCATCCAAATCACTAGATCAATTTTTGTCAGTTTCAGCAGGCCTAGTTTCAATTGTTTGCACTTTTTTCACGAATGAATCTAAGTTGGAGCAACCTTTCAGTTTAGAGGAGCGCAAACTTTGTTAAGTTATTGTTATGCACAGTACGCAAATATTTAATTATATTTGATGTTGTTTTACTTTTTCCACCTTTAGAAATTCCTTTATTGCAAATGTTGCACCTTACGATGTTAAAATCATCGTCATCAATTGTAAAGTGTGCCCACACGTCCGATCCCATCTTTTAAGTTAACTATTTATTAAATAAACAATTCACAAACTATAGTCAACCGCACAAACACAATGAGGTAACAAACCAATAACAAACTCGTAATCAACCTCGTTTAAAATATCATAATTTTAACTCTAAACAACATTCATAACATAACCTATCAAATGCAAATTATAAGCACAAACGTAGTAGAGGTGTGTCAGAAGTACTGTAACCAGTATTTCGTATTTGTAACTTTGCAGACACAGAAAGTAATCGCGAACATAAACGTATTTGCTGAGACTGGTGGTGGCCGGGCTCAGAATCGATATCACCTTTCACGGAATCAACTCCGATTCCAGTGCAGGGAATCGGTGGAATCGACCCATCCCTAAAAGAAATATTTTCCACATGTTACAACCACTTTACAGTTTCAAATTTACTAACAAACTAATATGTTCTCTTACTTATACTTTGTCGGTTTGTGATATTAATTTTTAAACATTTGTTTTGAATTATTACAATAAATTTAGGAAGGAAACATATTATATTGCGCAAACAATTAATTGGGTTTTATTTCATTGTTATTATTTTATGATAATTTTCAAACTAAAATTTACAGGAACTTGGCTTTACTATTTTTAATGATTGTAAGAATGTGTTTGCAAATAGTAGTTGATTAAAACACACTATGACTGAGTAAATACATACCATGCTGCTTTCCATCAACAGTATAGTATGGTCTTTGCCTACACTGGCTGACACTACGGATTCCACTCCTGTTTTAATTTGAGCAGGTTTAAGTACAGTTTGCTCAGTGTCTAAGCCCAATCGGCCTCCTTGGCCATGACCACAAGTCCATGCCTTTCCAGAATGAGACACAAACACACTATGAAATTTATCCATTGCTACCTGAAAAAAACAGTTATAATAATCATAAATTTTCTGCAACTAAGTATGATCACAGTTAGTAGCATAAACACAAAAACGTATATATTTGAGTTTATACTCATATGATATAAATGAGTATCTTATGTAGCATTTAAATTACCTGCTTAATTGATGAATTGTTTTTACGGAAAAAGTCTAAAAGATCAGGTTGCATACGGCTGTGGTGGTTTCCTGTGCCAAGTGTATAGTTATTGTTGACCCCCCAAACATACACTTGACTTGGATTACTTACAGAGAACCTGGATAGTCTATCTTTCATAGCGTGGTCGGCTGGTTGAAGATAATCTTTGTCCATTATGTGTGGATTGGCACCCAGCTGGGAACAGTGTAGAAAAGCACAAATAAATCAGAAATTACATAAATATGCAATAATTACAATAAAATTCTGAATTTTCAGATCTATCTACGAAACGCTTCTTACTTTTAAGATCAAACAAAAGGTTACAAAAGGTCTATAGTAACTATGCATTAGGAATAAAACTTTCATTTGTGTTGTTTGAATCTCAATTTAATACAAAGTTTACCTAAAACAAAATTAACATCAAAGGTTGACACAATCTAAGGCATTCACAGTGTTTACGGCAGATCAACAACTTTATCGCTTAGCTGTAGAAGTGTTATGGGTTCATCCAGAAAGAATTATAAACTTCCATATACAATTAGGAGGAATGCCACACCCTTATGTCATTAATTTGTTGGTTGCGTTGGGACATTAATGTCCATGTTCTGACCTGGAAGATGTACTGCAAAGTGCGTTTGCTGGTGTTGGAGCTGTTGGCTGGAAAGAAGTTTCCACACAATATTCGAGCATTACGTACGAATGTGGAAGAACTACTTTCACCGTTGTTCTCTAACAAAGACATAAGTGACTTTGATTCTTTAATGATTTACCTGGAAAATATAGCAAGTAAGTAGGACATCAAAACATTGGATAGACTGTAGACATAAAGCCAGTATTCATCATGTTAATGGTCATACACGCCAAACGCGAAGGACACTTGAAACAATGATACCTTATTTTTTTGCTTCAGGGCATTGGAACTATACTCCTTGTGCAACATATTATTCCGGTATGTGAAATAGCACATGGACCGACGTGCTAATTGAAACAACATTTATGCGCTTTGGTAAAAGTCGTTGGGAAATAAAAGGGATAACGTTGCAACCAAAACATGGTGAAGAAGTGGGCACTATCATTGCCTGTTTGTGGTCAGCTATCTAAAGATGTACAAGATACGATGGATGGCAAAGAATCAAAGAAAGTGCACATGTTTCACAAAGAGGAAAGTGCAGCAAGAATTAAATCTGATAAAGAAGATAGGCAGAAAATAAGAAAAAAAACTTAAAACATGTATAAACCCTTTGGTCATTGAAAACCACCCTGGTATTGTATACATAGTGGCCATATTGAAAACACGAAAGTAAATGTGAATGATGCCGTATGCCTCGGAGAAAAACAACAACAAAAATTTGATGAATCACTGCCAAAATGCTTTTATTTTCCGTTGAAAAAGGAAGTTGTCACTTTGTCAAATGACAAGAAACATATGTTGGTAAAACTAACGAGTGTCTATAACACAGACACTATATGTATGCCAGGGCTATCTTCGCACGTGCCTTACATATATTATGGTTCAGTATATCAAAATAATAGTACTAGAATCAATCATAAAATAATAGCTATACCTTAATTCAAGGTCCATATTTTCTCATTTGGCGACAGGACTAACTGTTCTTTTACATTTCTCACAATGTTTTGTATATTCTCATCATTATTTTACTTACATAGAATGTTTTCACCATTAAAGTCACTCATTTCAACACATGGTTTGTTTACTTTTAGGTGGATTTAAATTCTGTTTGAATTATTTCACTTCTGATGAAAAATAAATGTTACTTGTATTAATTTTTTTTTTAATTTTTAATTTTTTTTTAAATTATTTATATTGGTTTCTTGACAAATATTAATTAATAATATAAAGCACAATAATTAATGCCGAACAACTGGATGGTATGTTTCAATATATATTTATAACGATTATATTAAATTTAGTGGAATAAAAATAGCAATTTAATAACCGACATGTCTTTACAAAACTCTTCACTTTGTTCCTTTTTTTTTATAAGTTAGAGAGTAAGAAATTATTTTTTGACAGATGTGACAATGATGATCAAGTCTTCTGTGTTTAGTGCGCAGAGGGCGTTGGCTAGTAGAACGCATCTTTTTAAATCATCGACTTGAGACATTATAAAGTAGTATTATGTAGTATCCATGGTAAAAACAATGTTGTACAGACCCCTTTAAACCCACTACACTAACAGAGATATCCAGACCCAAAAACAAAAACAGTAATCAGTACACTAAACCTTTAAAAGTTATGGTACTTATGTATTAAGCTATTTAAATTTATAAATTGTACAACAAATAATCAAATATACACTGTGTCAGGCCAAGGCCAATTAGTTGTGCAATAATAACTTAATCATATTTTATAAGTAACACAGATAGTTTCGACTCACCTGCATTAGAGTAACTGCAACATGGATATGGCCATAAAAAATGCTGCGATGTAAAGGTGTGTAACCTGATTCAAGATCCTTAATATTGATATCAGCTTGTCCTGTTTTTATCAACCAGCAGCATAAATCCCGTAGCCCACATGAAGCTGCAATGTGTAGAGCATTCCTACCAACTTGATCTAATCCCTAAAATTATAAGCAAAGTGTTTATTATTATCAAATGACACGATAAAAAAATAATAAGTCAAGGTTAAAACTTGACTTAAACCTACTACAACTAGACTTAACAAACTACTTTTTTCAGCCATATCAAGGATTTCACAGAATTTTAGATTTTATTAAGTAACACAGTTTTACTTTTAACCCTTTAACCGTCGCGAATCCTGGCGCATCATCACCACCCAACGCCACGTATTTTTGCCGTTTTTAGATGAATTTGTCATGTTTATTTAAAAAAATACAGCAGTTGGTTTTTAAAGCAAACAGTTATTAATATTTTTTTAAGGCATTATAAGTAACAAAAGGGTTAACAATGTTGAGATTTCTGATGGGTGGGTGGGGGTTAATTTGAGTTATAATTATTAAAAATTACTAAAATAATAATAATTAGTTTTTACTCGCCAAATGTTTTTAAAGTTTTCTTGTGATGAAAATAAGTGTTCCTTTGTAATAAATAATGAAAAACTATGTACAATATGAACACAGGTTGGTTTCATGTTTTTTAGAACAACTGCTTCAGAGTATGATACTCTCTGAAACAACGCCGCAGTCCTCGCACATGTAACGTAACTCTCGCCTTGCTTGTTCCCGTCTCGTCGTGTGTTTACAAACATGACACTGACGTGTTGGGTACTCCTTTTTATCCGTGGAAGGAACACATGTAGGAAAGTGGTGTTGTGTTAGTCTTAGTGGTGGCTCCCCAGGGCGGTCACCTATTTTCTGACATGGAGTCTGCGTTTCTATATTATCTTCTGAGAGTTGACGTATTATCTCAAGATGGAATTCTTGCAGAGTTGGTTTCTGACCAGATCTGCAGAGGTATATAGCATGACTATTGAGAATTAAAAGAATTGAGGCCTCACTGCTCCAGTCACCGTCTGAGAAGTCTTCATTACGGCCCAACTCTAAACTGGGAAGTTCTAATGAACGTTATAAATCTTCATCCTCAACAAAGGATTCGGCCATTACGACTACTAAGTACCACTCATACAACACTGTCAAGAATAAAAAACATCCACAAATAACAATTTATAATGACACGCACACGCAAGCTTTTGCGTACGTGTGTTGTACTCACAATTCAACTGAGCACCTAGCGACTTATAGTATCACTAAAATAAGCCAGAGTGGAGCACTAGCTAGGCAGTGCTGTCATCTTGTTTACTTCCATATATCAAGGATAGAGCTGTAACTTAGCTGTCAAAAAAATTCCACAACAGATGAAAACGAGATAACCCGTGCGTGGCGGTTGCCTATAAATCTAGTAATGCCCGGCATATTCCATGTGTGGCGGTTTAATTAGCAAATTTTACTATTTTTTTGTCAATAGTTTTAATATGAGATTTTTGAAATTACAATTTACGTTCAATTTGGCAATGATGTAACATCAATAAGGTCACCAAGATGGCTTGGAATGTTGAGTGTATTAATTCTCCTACTTATTGAACTTTTGATTTTCGTCTTATAAATTTGTTAGTAATACCTACCTTTTCTTATGAAACAGAGTAGTGCTGCCAACCTAAACATATTCTAGGCCTACTATTGAAAGTGGAATGCCGGTAAATATACTGTAAGCCTAAGTTAAATCAGGCAATTTTTTTAATGCAAAATGGCGAGGTGTCCTAATGTAAACATTAGCCGACTTTTTTCCTGATGTTTGAGTTTTATTGAAGTATAAATATAGGCTAAAATATTATCGATAAATTATAGTAGGCTAGGCCTATATGCCACTATCGAGACCACAACAACAGACAACCTTTCATATTTAGGTAAAGTTTATATAGGCCTATAGATTATATAGATAACAACCTATATATTATGTTTACAAACTGAATATATATACTATGACCGGTAACCATAAGTACCTATGTCCATCAATTTGTTTTTATTTTCAGAGTGGCATCCCTATTACAGATGGCATGGATTCATATTCTGTAATTTAGGTTTATTAAGTTACTGTAATAATTCGAAAGTTACTACCCAAGTAGTAGATAGTATAAGTAACTTATAGAGCTTACAGTAGACCTATTGCACCAAATGAAATTA
>JAGFPH010005200.1:69975-102063 GCA_018207615.1 Philaenus spumarius
TGAATTACAATTTCAATACATCTGTAATTCCATGGCTCCCTTATATTTCCTGAGGCGTTTCCAATTCCTCCTATTTAAATAACCTTTAAACTTTAATTTACATTCAGTAATTTAAGGCGAGGTAAATTTCTTCTATGTGTTCAAAAATGAAAATTCATTACGCAATTCTAGATTAAATTAATTTTTATAATTATAAATTACAGCAAATATAATGTTTTGGATACAGTTTCACTAATAACTTATTGCTTTTGTTAAAGGTGTATTTATCCATTTTGGCGAAACCTCACATTTAACTTTATTACAATGAACAGATCACATATTCTTCTAACAACCGAAGATGGAGAGGCTTATCAAGCTGAAGTCAAGCCTTATTCAAAAAAGAAATCTCCTGGTAAATAATTTAATTTTGAATATGAATATACAGTGAAATCTCCAATTACTGGACAAAGCTAGAGACAATTTTTGTGTGCTGTTCAAATGTGTCTTTTTTTTAAATGGGCTGATAGTGGAGGGTAATAGTGGATGGTAGTGTATTCAAAGTGTCTACTGTAACGAAAAGTAGGCCTAATGCATTTTATACATAAGTAACTAAAAAGTACAAAAAATAAAAAAAATCTAGGTTGAGTAACTATTTTCAATGCAAAATTCATTTTAGTACAGAGCATGTTAACATCTTCTCATTCATTACTTATGTCTTGACCGAGACATAGATATTTAACTTGTATTGAACCCTGATTTCATGTTACCGGAATTTATATTTTGCCATGACTTTTTGCAGCTTTTTTATTGATTCCCACAGTTAGCAATTCAGGATTTTACAACAGCCAGATTATTTAGCTTTTTGGGCATTCACTGTTGTTTTTTAATAATTTGAAATTTATTATCTTCATTGGTCCTTTTCTAGTCAATATATACTGAGAAAATCTAAGTAATACGGAGAATGACAGTACGCTAAATGAATCATTTGACAACCATCAGAAGATGCAAACCATTTTACAGTTATAATTGTGTTTGTGTTTTCGTGTCATGTGTAACGTAGTGTAAACTGAGCGGGAAAGACTTTGAAAATAGCCCTTGTGAGGCTGAAACTGCAGTCGGTGTGTATCGACTAGAAAAGGACCACTGACGGTAATAAATTTCAAATGATTAATTATAACAAGTGATCCAGGTAGTAGGATTCATAATGAATATAAGTTGCTTTTTAAATTAAATTTTAACCCAGGTATTTTATAAAATTAGTGCAAATTTTATTGCAATGCAAATTTTTTCAGTCATAGACCATGTTTTTAAGTCTATTAACTAGGGATGGGTCGATTCTCAAATTTATCGATTCTGATACCGATTCCAAGAATATATATATATTCTTTTTCACTATACTGTACAAAAAAAGCTGTTTTCTATCTGTATAGACCTGGGTGGAAAGAAAAGGGACATAAAAATTACGCACGATTCTCGGTTTTCTCAGTACGACTTTTTAATTGTCAAAATTAGTTTCCCTTACCCCCAGAAACATATAAAACGATACCCTACACTGTATTTTCAAAATATTGACCAAAAAACGTGACCCCGAAGTGCTACGACTTTTTAACAGTCAAAATCGAATTTCATGTACAAAAACACATATAAAACGATACCCCCACACTGAATTTTCAAAATTTTGTTCCAAAAACGTGATTCAGAAACGCTACGACTTTCAAACTGACAAAATCGGGTTTCGCGTACCCAAAAACATATAAAACGATACCCCACAATGAATTTTCAAAATTTTGATCCATAAACGTGATCCCGACGTGCAACTACTTTTTAACTGTCAAAATCAGTTTTCCCGTACACAAAAACATATAAAACGATACCCCACACTGAATTTTCAAAATTTTGATCCAAAAACGTGACTCTGATGTGCTACGACTTTTTAACTGTCAAAATTGGTTTTCCTGTAGTACCAAAAAACATCTAAAACGTTTCCCCAAACAGAATTTTCAAAATGTTGATCCATATACGTGATCCCCGACGCGCAACTACTTTTTAACTGTCAAAATCGGTTTTCGCGTACCCAAAAACATATAAAACGATACCCCAACACAGAATTTTCTAAATTTTGACCTAATATTTTCAAAAGTTTGACCCAAATACGTAACCCCGACGCGCTACGACTTTTAAACTCTCAAAATCAGTTTTCCCGTACCCAAAAACATAAAGCAATACCCCACACTGTATTTTCAAAATGTCGAAAATACATTTATTTTTTATACAAAGATGTTTTGATTAAAAGTATGTTGCTTTTTCGATGTAGTATAATGAAAAATATTGTACGTAACTCGTCCGGTAAGTTTTTCCGTGCTTGCATGAAAGTCCCGCACTGAGCTGCACACGGGAAACCAGTATTTACCTAAACAATACAGAAATTATAGTCAACCGCACAAACACAATGAAGTAACAAACAAATAACAAATTCGTTATCAACCTCGCTTAAAATCTCATAATTATAACTTTAAACAACATTCATACCATAACCTATCAAATGCGAATTAAGCGCACAAATGTGGTAGAGGTGTGTCAGAAGTTCTGTAATCAGTATTTTGTATTCGTTACTTTGCAGAGACTCAAAGCCATCGCTACTAACGGCTCAAAGTAGCGGCTACGGCTACTTCGGTTACTCTATTGTACTTTGGTGCAGTGTAGATTCGCGGAATACTTCGAATCCACATTGTGAGCCCAGTCCAGTGCTGATAGCGTATTCGCAGTAGCCCTGGTAGCGATGGAGTTGGAATGTAACGAGGAAATATAAACCCGACAATCGCCGGGCAATATTGGCGGCCGTGGCAATCGTGTACAGTGCCGAGAATCGGTGGAATCGACTTTTGGAATCGATATTCGACTCATCCCTACTATTAACACGTTCAGTGCTAAGGACGTACATGTGAGCTTGACACTGAACACTATGAGAAGCGACCGACGCACAATGCATTGCACACCACCCCCTGATTGGGAGTATTTTCAATTCATAATGCATTGTGTGCTTCGCACGCCAACCCCCGTATTGGGAGTATTTTTGAGCCTATGTGCTATAGAATGTTAGTGATTATACGTAGAAAGGTTCAAAAATAAAAAATAAAGTAATTTTTACTCATGTAGGCTATAAATATAAAAAATAAAAGGTCAGCTCCTAGCATAGGAAATACAAAATTTGTGTAGCAGTGAACGTGTAAGTTTGTATCATTAATTCCTAAATTATGTCTGTCAAAAAGTCTCAGTACTTAATTTTTTAAATTAATGTTTAGTCTGTTAATGGAAAGAAAATGGCACCTACAGTTTAATTGGACTGGGTCTGCAGTTTTTCTTTACAGACTTAATAGCTGTCTCTTTAAAAACTCCTTTTTTCCAGCCAGTCTCTTTCAGTAGTTTTTGAACCCCTTATCCCTAATAATAGGGTGGTTGTTGGCTTTGACATGTTCAGCAATCTACGAATGGTTAACATCGCCCATTGTTATGTATTTTTTATGCTCGTTGTTATGTATTTTTTTTAACGTTTTTTAAATGGTCAAGAAGTTTGTTCCACATACGACAATCCAAATTGTAAACAATGTTTTTGCTATCCACATCGCTATTTATTTTTCTCAATTTATTTAAACAATTTTTAATTATGATTGAATTTTTAAAAGCCATCCTAATCAAAATCTTGGAATTTAATAAAAACATTCCGAAATGTCTTTTACGTATAGAATTTGCATGGTTGTTAATGGTTTTCACAAAGTTTTTTGTGCCTATTATTGTTTGCTGAATGTATTATTGACAGAGCTATTAAAAAATCAAAACGTACAAGGTGGGTCCGTTAAGTATTTTGAAATAATATAATTATAATATAACTGATCCCATTAAAAAATATAAATTATGACTAATGTTGTCTTTATTTATAATTTTTACCAATAAATTTACTGACATCAAAATATTTATTTTTATTATGGAATTCATTTTAAAATTATATTATAATTTACTTAATTCTTACAACTTGCAATTTTATATTCATTTAATAGTTACTTATTATTAAATATTAATTGTATTTGAATCAATAATTTTTAATGTAAGTATATTAACAATATATACTGGAAATGTTCATTCAACAGCCACTGACTGCTATTAAAACATTTTACTATAGGATGCCGACTAAATTGTCAAAAAAAAAAATAGGTTACCTACTAAAAAATAATAAATTTTAATATCAGATTTGTAGAAGACGTACAATTCTTCTGCTTCACTTTACAGTAACATCGGGCAACTTGTATTGCTCACACTAAATGTAATCAAAATGATTCTCTTATTTATTTTTCTAATTTTCACAGTACAAAAAAATATAATACATTACAATTATTTATAAAATTGAAAGATATGGAAAGTTTTACAGAAAATGATTGACTAATTATGTTGGAAGTAGTCTGATATTTTTCTTTGCATTTACTATACTATATTAAAGACAGGAAGGAAAATGTTGAGTCGGTAATATGACTTATGACTAAAGCAGGAAAGTGCAAATAGCAATTATGTAGGAAAAGTAACCCACTAGTGAGCCTTGACTAATTTTGATGTATTTTTCAAAGTGCCCAGTATTTGGAGATATCTGTTATTGGGAGGTGTCTGTTAATAGAGTTTTGTATAAGTATATTATATTATGAAATATACATTTTACAAGAATTTCACAAAAGTTACACTTGGCCCCTACAAAGAACGATAATTAGTTTTTTAAAATTATTAAGTAACTTATAAATGGATGCAAAATTTGTTTGGTTGTATTAAAATTATGAATGAATACCCAACAAGCACTATTTGATTTCTGTACATTTCTTCATCCTAATTTAAAAAAATCGAAAATCTCAATTTATTTTTACTGAAAACTTTTTAGTTTATTTTTTACCTTGTAGTGGTTTTTGGAAATAAATGTTTTTTGTTCAAATCATTTTTAACCTGCTCGATTGCCTTATGAAAATATCAACAGAATATCATAACTGAGAAAAACTTCATATAATTATGATCTCAGCGGGAGTGATAGCTCAAATCAGTTGTACAGGATATCAATATGATATGGTTCGCGCTGCGTAGCTTCGAATATGGGTGCTGTCATTTACTTTTCTGTACTTTTACACTTCCTGTACTTCAACAACAACAATAGTAACCAAATAAAAATGATTGTGTTTTTAGTAATTAATTCACAAACATCACAACTGAATGACTTCAACGCTTTTCTTGCCAAAGACGACTGCCGTCATTTGAAACTTAAAAGAATACCACAAGTACATAGAGCAGTAGCCATCACTACAGATCCTAAAGGTCGAAACTTTGCAGTTATACAAGTAAGTACATTTTCCTATACCGTTATAATGTACAGATAAATTATATTGGAGCGTTTATAATGAAAACTAATTTTTTACCAGAGACTGTTCTGTCTATTAACTAAATACAAATGATATATAATTTCAAAGTAAAGCAATAAATAAATAATAAAGTAGCAAAAACCCATGAATAAATCATTCTGGAAGCTAAGACCAGGCTGAATATAATATAGTAGAAATTCAATAGTGGCAGATAAAAAGATTGTGGTGTAACATTAGTATTTTTAATTCATTTTTTAAAAATCAATCAATTTATTCTTCTTTCTTTTTAAAAATTAGATAAAATTTAATATTTATTTGACAGTATAAAATTATTAAAATAAAATAAAACACCAGAATAGTTATAACATATAAATATATAAGTGTGCATATATTGTATACAGGATGTTTCACGTAATGTGTCTCATTACGAACGGCTTAAGATAGAAAGATGAAGCAAAATTATTCCCAACTAAATCCACCCTAAGGAACAACGTAAAAATATTTTTAACTTTTTCCAAATGCAGGGTGTTCCAAAAACTGAGGGACACTAAAGTTCAAATCTCGGAATTTTCAAATTTAAACATATGACATGTTGTACTTATTTTTAAAGCGTTATAATAGACAAATATTTTGGCGAAAACAGAACTCAGTTATCTTTATCTATTTCAAAATAGTGGCCATTTTTTGTGAATGCAACAACTAATGTGCATAAACTCCCATGGCTCAAAGAAGAGTGATTCACTAAACCTTTCTAGTGGTGGGAATTAAAGTTCTGTTTCTGTTTCCATCTACTTTTGCCTAACCATATGTCAGCTTAGATATTTTTAGCTAAAACAAATAGTTTTTAGCAAACAAATTTTATATTTTTAATAAATATGCATTTAAAGTTAACTGACATTTTTAATACTCCCATATTATCTATAATTTCTTACAACAATGATATTAATTGCTGCATGATCATTCAAAAAAGAGCAATACAGTAGAGTCCCTCCATTCCGAACCCCGCTATTCCAAAAATCCGCCTATTTCGAACAGACTTCAGAAAAATACCGATTTTATTAACATAAAAACATGGAGAAATTAAAAAGACGTTCGTGAAAAGCATACATTTATTGTTGTACAAGTAAGTTAAATAGAGACATGCATAGAGCGTAAGCTTGATGAAAATGCCTGAAAACAAATTGGAATGAAAGCTGATTTTTTCCTTCGCGTTTTCCATCCGTTTTGCGGTGAGGAAGCTACCGCAACAAGCGTCAGGTGAAAAGGATACCGGGTAATTCAGAAAGAAGGAAAGATTAAATACAACAACTAGGGACTAGTAGTGTTGTTGCCACGTTCCAGTTGTTTTCATCCATTTTTCTCCTTCATTTTCGTTATCTCATTATCTCAAAGGAATTTTTTTCTCAATCTTTTTCAAGATAATGTAGTAATAACGGGCAGACTGCGGGATGACAAAACGGACAGTTCAAACAACCTAATCCTTCCCTTTCATTTTTAGAAGAAATCGGAATCGGAATCGGAATGCAACGGAAGGAAATAACCCCGGATGTGTAAACCTACACTACATTTGCCGCGTCTACGTGTGATAGCCTGAGTTCAGTTTGAGCGTTCATCTCCTCCTCGCTTTCCTCCGAGCCGATCAATGCCGTATGGAGCTGACACTAGCAGATGTCCCCGCACTTAATTTACGCCTTAACAAGTCAATACGTTGATATTATTAATGAAATCCGTCTATTCCGAATTCCCGCTAAACCGAACAGTGTTCGGTCCCCATTAGTTTGGAACAGCGGGATTCTACTGTAGTCTATTCTATTTTGGATCTTGTTAAACTTTTGTGTACATTTAAGCATTTAATGCAGACTTGGTGGGTTCATTTCCCTTTCCCCATATTTACAGAGTTTCGGTAATTGTGGTAATTGGAATCAAGAATCAACAAAACCTGGAATCGACCAATCCTAGTGATATAGTACTACTGTTCTAAAAGATAATTTCTCATTAAAACTTTTAATACAAATACATTGTGTTTTACTTTATTTTTTCACAAATTCATTATTTTGTATTTTTATTATTTAATATTACTATTATAATTTTGGATTTGCAATATGCTACTACAATACAATCATTTCTGTAAGAACTTAAGCTACTTTACAACAATAGATAACAGTAGATTACATTATTTTTTTATTTTCCCTTCTTTTACTTTTGTTTCTTATGTTTGAATAGTCACATCCAAAGCTCGATTTGATTGATGTCCCTGTATTGGGAGCAAGTGAACTGTCACACCAGCTCGTTTCACTTCTTGAAGAAAGCCATGAAGATGATACATTACATGATATTGTTTTTCAGGTAACTGAATTTTAAAAGATGCATCAAGCGAATTTAATAATTTTTGATTTACTATAGTTATATCGAAGCCTACATAAATTTCACTTCATATTTCTCAAAGAAATTAACTCAATAGGATCCTTATTGAACAGTTTTATACTGAAAACATATTTATATTAAAAGAATAATGATATTCTAATTATTAAAACAAGAATTTATGGCTTTTGAATTAATTTTATTTACATAAGGAAACTTGTTATAAGTATATAAAGAGATTAGATAATCGTTTTGTAACAATAAAGCTAAGACTCAATTAATATGTTGAGAAACTATTATAACCAATGAACAACTCGAAGATTTTATCGCAAAAAATCCCATGTTGTTAGATGAGTGAAGTCACTACCTTGTAATTAATTAATGCTAAAGTCCTGATGAAACTATTGTAATTCTGTTGGAATTAACTGTTTATTAAAATTAAGAATTAACAAAATATAATTTACATATATTTCAGTCTTTTTAAATAATTTACATTTGATATAGTACTTATAAATGTCACTTTCTTTTTAAAGATTGGCCACACCAAGTTTGCAGCACATAGATACATATTGGCTTTAAGTAGCGAAGAAATGGCTGCTTTAGCTGAAGATGGTAGTTCTTGTGTCACGTTGAGTAACACAAATCCACATGCTTTCCAACAAGTTTTATTTTTTGTTTACACTGGAGACTGTGAACTTTTACATCCTGATCCATCAAACATTTTGTAAGTGTTAGTATTTTTAGTATAAGTTAAGACTATTTCTTTTCTGCATTACACAATTTGTACGAGCCATACCAATTTTTATTTAGAAAATCTTTTACAGTTAAACATTAATATTTTCTTTGTGTTTTTATCTCTTTGCTTTTTTAAATTCACTGTAAACATTGTTTATACAGAGAAAGCAATAATAATAATTACATATTTGGTCACTCCTATTATATTTTCTAATAAGTTACAACTTTACTTTCAATAAATATATATATTCAAAAGATTATCCATTAATGGTTCCGTGATCAATCATATTCAAATTTCATTTCCATATTACGAATTATTTATTTATGACAATACAAGAGAAAATAAAGTAACATGTGTCTTAAAATTCTATTTTTAGTTGTTGAGTAGTTTTCGTTTACTTTTTATTGCACTTATTTGCAATAAAAATAACCATCAATTGGATTTATAATGTTCTATTTAAGTGTTCTAAGTAGAAATATGTATGACTTGGAACTAAGAGGGACTCTAAACCTCTCTCAATAGATGCAGCTAGTCTGAATCCTCCGTGCGGGAAAACTTAATTTGTATTGCTATTTCAGTGAGGAGTGCGTTCTTGAAAGGAAATAAATCTTGAATTAATTATTGTAGGGTTAATGGATTTGCAATTCTTTGTTTCCTGTTATTCCACCAAAACTATTTGAATCGTACCAATTTCAGCCTGTATATTTTGTATTATTACAACAAAACTATTTGAATCGTGCCTGTACATTTTTGTCTCCTGACATTTTCTGAAATTTTAGGTTGGTTATAACTTTACGAGAGTGATTATAATGTAACAAGCTTCAAATATGTTTACTCTAACTTTAACATATGAAGTTAAATGTAATTCAATGACCTCGAATGGCAGACTTCTTTATCTCACTTTTTAAAAGCCATCTGTATTTAAATGTGACTTCCTTATCGTGATTCAATAACTCCTCAGTGATTTTAAATTTAACGATAGACTTTAATTATTTCAAAATTTGGTGTCAAAATTAATTCAACTAGTCAAGTTCTATAACTTTTTTCGATGGGATGAAAAGAAAAATTGAAGCCGCAGGATGTTAACAAGATATAGAAGGAAAATCTTCACTGAGAAAGTAAATTAAGTGTTTCTTTGATATCTCTTATAATTTTATTAAAGAGAGTGTGCATACTTTACACATCTGTTAAACGACGACATTGATGTAATCAAAACGACTAATAATTACTTTCTTCTGAATGTAAATAATATTTTAGCTGCCTACTTTGAGTAATACAGATACAGTGGAGGAAAAAAAACTTACTTCAGTTTTGCCTTTCTAAAGTAATGAATGAAAATAATAAATAAATAATAACAATAAACAGGAATTCCTGTACGCAAATATACTGCCTCTTATTGAAACTAATAAGTAATGTAAAAGAAGCACTTGCCTTAACCAAGCTTATGTTTTTAGTCATCAAACCTGAAATCTAAATTTGAGGTTGTATTTCGCTATTTCAGATTTTAATGAAGGAAGTAGTTTGTTCTCATGAATTTCTTTGTAACTGAGATCTTAATATACTATCAGAACTATATGGGTTTGTTTCAATTTCATACTGATGTTTTTTTTTACTTCCAAACAGCATCATATCAGTTGCTCACTATTACAACCTATCTCCATCAGTACTGTTTTTATTGGATCCTTAGTTTTTTCTCTTAGGTGCCTTAAAAAAAGATTCATTGAGAATCTACTGTATATATATATGGGCAATGAAGCTATATTATCTAATTTATCAGATACTGTATTTTAAGTTTGCACAGTGAATCAAATTTTGAGATTTATTACATGTCTTGTATTAAAAAAAAAAATTGTTATGGAATAAGTTCCCATTAATAACCACCGTAGAAGCTAACAACATGAAAAAATAAGTTGAAAAAAAGTATTAATAAATATGCAGAAATAAAATAAAATAAATTGTTTCTTATAATGTTTATTTAAAATTGCAGATTTGAAAAAGATGGCATTTTAAGAGGCGCTTTGGAATTGGCTAAAAAATTCAAGTTGAGCTCTCTCCTCAAAAGACTGCAGAATATAAGGTAGGGCATGTTTAAAACTAAAATATATTCTATTATATCAAGGTTGTTTGAGTAAATTCAGACTCTAGGCAACTAGCACACCATTGGCCGATGAGATATAAATAAGCATTTAAACATACTGTTCGCTCTGAATGTTAAGACAACTAACATTGTTTGAAAGCTTTATTATGTTTATTGCATGCATGAAAAAATACGCTTAAGGTGGTGTTCACAGTGTTCAATTTCTGAGCAGGAGGGGAATAGAAATGTATTGTATGGAAAATGTGTATGGGAATGAATGTTTGGCATGCAATAGATGTTCCAACATTGTAAAATTTTTGTCAAACTTGGGATTGTTAGCATAAAAGACATGTTATCAGATCAAACTCAGTTGGTTGTGTCAGAAAAATCAAATCCTGTGGTGAACAATGTAGTGTGGTAGGGATGTCAAATAACAAACTGAGAGGTTTCAGAACTATTGAACCTGAGCAAAGGAACTGTTTACACAATTTTCCTTGACTGCTTGGGATACGGAAAAAGTGCTACAAAATTGGATCTTTAGTATATCAGGATGAAGGACATGTCCTACACGGATTCACTAGTGTATGATGATATCACTTTTACTTTTTTTTTATTTTTTAAACTTTTTGTGATGTGTTTTGTGTTCATATAAGTGTTATGTGAAATATTTTAACGATGTTCAGCTGAACAGAACTTTTATACAGTGCAAGGTTTGAGAATGGCCTGATTAAGAGATCGAAACTGCAAATAAAGGAATAAGGAATAGGAATTGACGTTTTCAAAAGGTATGTACCTAAATTATTATATGAATATAATTTAATCAGAATAGTTTATTTGATTTTGCGTCTCATATTATATATTAATATATTTGTGAATATACATGTCTCAATCTGTTACTCCTTTCATACTTTTGGTTTTTATATGAGTATAAGTATTTTGAATTAATTTTTTGTTACACAGATTGCATATGTCACATACTTAAGGGGTCGAAACTGTTTTGAAGATAGTTTAGTTATGTATATTGACGAGACACATGACATTTAGTAAATGGTTGAAAGGACACAATTTTATACAGCCTCTATCAGTGAGCGAGTATGTTTTGCACACTAGCGAAAGTATTGAATAAATAAAAGCAAAATGTCCAGTTACTTCGCTTTGTTTAGATAAATTCTTAACAGCAAGTGTATATTTTACATAAATAGTTTAGTAATTACATTTTTCTTTTTGCACAGGTCTGAAGATGGTTTGAAAGAGGACTGTGAGTTAACAAAATGGTCACCTCCTGCAATGAATCGAAAATTATTTCCTGCATTTTATGATGTTAAGATCTCAAGTAATGATGGTGCAGTCATCAAAGCCCACAAGTGTGTTCTGGCTGCAAGATTAGAGTATTTTCATAGTATGCTAGCTGGAGACTGGATTGAGGTTAGACGCAGCTATGCCAAATTTAAACTATGTAAGATAATGTATAATGTAGGCAAGAAGGAATGGGTTTGCTTGTGGAACCAAAGTAAGATACTATCATAAAATCTGTTTGGGTAACTCAGCAAGCTTCCCCAAAATTACAAATACATAGTATAAGCTTTACTTTTTGACTCTGTCAGTACTCTTATGCTCTGTAGATCTCTCAAAATGACTAAGACATAACCCTTTAATATATACGATAGTAACATCATTGGCGGCCATAGCGAGTCCGAGAATTTGAAAAACAATGACTTTTACAGCTAGAATATGAGAAAGAAGATAAAGTAGAACCTCGATTATGCGAGCCTCAGTCACCTGAGTTTCCATATTCGCCCTAACCAAGGCGAATTTAAAAAAAAACTTTTGTCAAATTGATAAAGAACTCATAGCTTGAAAGGATTTCTCAATAAGTAAATTTACAATAAAAACTTTTTAAAAGAAGGAAAACAAAACAGTAGTTTGCCGTGTACATTTCTGCTCCTTACCCAACACAGTGGTATGGGTGACGTTTAGCAGACCCAAAATAGTGACAAAGCAGTCTTGGGCCTGTAATACAGTCCGCTCCTCGCGGCATCGTATGTATGACTCACCATCCTTTTCCACAAGTTGTTTCTTCCCCCCTGCTATTGTATTTTGTTCTTGTTTTGTTTTTAGTCAGTGTTAAACTTTGTGAATGAGAGTGTCATCATGAGTGGAAAGCATGTTGTTTCATCTTTAAATAAAAAATGGGAAGCAATTAAATGAATAGTTGGAGGTGATTCAATAAGAAAAGTGGCAAGTGATTTAGGTGTTGGGGAAGTAACTGTCGGGGATTTGAGAACTAAATAGATCAGAAATTGATTTTTATAATTAATGTGTTTATAACTATATTATTTAAAGCCAAATAAAATAGATTTTGAAGTATGACTCCAAATCAGCCTATAACTCGTCTCAAATCATGCGGGAACTCGCAACTCAATGAATTTTCTTACGGCCTACCGTATTATTTGAGTTTTTGGCTATCTGAGGTCTACCTAATTACCTTGGATAATCGAGGCTCTACTGTACATATAATTTGATTTTGTAGAGGTCCTAATCTTTCAATATTATGTTTATAATTAATATAATCTATGTTTTTTGAAAAATTGTCACACGTTTAATAACTTAACTAAAAATAAAAATAATTATTTAAAAATTTAATATGTTGCATATGTAGTGTAAAGGATTATTAATCAATAGTTAACTGTTAATGTACATATCTATGAGATACATTATATTTGTAATCTCTTCCATAAACTTAGTAGCAATAGCAAATCGAAAGAAGGTTAACATATTAATAATTAACCTATCCACATATATATTATATTCCTTTCAACGATGTAAAAAGGTATATGATATTTCTCACTCTTAACTCGAGATTCAAATTTTAGCTCATTCTTGTTCCAAAAACGCTATTCTCGTTTTTTCTAGATCTCAATAAATTGTATTTAATAGATTCTTGTTTGTTCCTGAACCTCAGCTCTCGCCTTTTTCTCGATCTCGATAATTTGTAATAAACAACATCCCGGTCTCGTCTCGAATTCAAAAAGTAAATCTCGCACACCCCTGCCAGCTGGTAATTACTTCTTTAACTACTTCTTTAACAAAAAACATAAAACATTTCTCCCTAAGTACACTTTCCCCGCTGTTCTTAAAATTTTTTTGAAATTAATTAACCTTGATTGTCTACTTTGGTGCATGAGATCTCGTGATGATGGCGTAGATATTTTATTCATAGATATCTTATAACAAAATTCATCTTTACTATTGACTTTAGACCATGCTAGTAATTTATAAATTCACTTCATAAACATTGAATATTGATATTAATGATTCTATCCTAACTTTGGTTAGGAGGAACCATTTACTTTGCTGACTATCCTGCGCCGAAGCCAAGTGTAGAAGAAGGAGACAAGACTCATTGTCTCAAGCTTGCCTTCTGAAAATCTCTGAGGAAAGTTCTGTTCTATAATTACGTGATCTGTTTTTCAGTGCCAGTTCTCAGTGTCGGTTATATCACAATTTTGTTATATCTATGTTAGATCTTTGATTTAGATCTATGATCATGGAATATAATTATTAATCTAGAGGCAATAATCACTGTATGGTTTGTCTGCCCCCCTCTATTTTTGTTCTAAGTGATTAAGCGATACTTTTAAAATAAGCTCTCATTTTCAAAAGTTTGTGTATATTACATTGGAAATATATTCCTTTTATCAAATTGAAGATGTTACAGTGAAATAACAACACTCTGTTAAAACTATTAAAATTGCCAATGTGAAAATTCTAAGAAATTTTACCAATTTATTTCAAATGCTTTGAGTGCCGTTATTTTCTCAAGGTCAAGCAGGCCTGCAAACTGCAGAATTGAATTCCCGTATTTCGTGAGAAAAACTTGGACGGTTAGTTGATGAATCAAACACCACAAACTATAATAGTGTATGTCACTTTGTACATATTCTAGGACAAATTAAAGCTAGGGAGTTCTTACACGGTGTCTATACGTTGATGAATGCAGCTTGCGGATCGTTTACATTTTTTTAATACAATGGAATTCAATATTACTATAAAAGAAGGTACAAAAATATATTACTGAAAATAGCTCAATTCTTTTTTTTATGTTAATTTTAAACACTTTGTTTGCATGAACATATTTAATTAAATTACAAGTGAAAAACAAGGACCAAGACCGGGATTTGAACCCGGGACCTTTACGATTCCGTCGTAACGCTCTACCAACTGAGCTACCCAGATTCCTTCCAGATATTGGTCAATGTTATCTCACCTGTACGGTTTTACTGCAATTATTGAACCAACAGACTGAATACCCCGTGTATACGACATTGAAAACAATCTTTATTCTTTTTTTGCAGCTTACAGTGGTGTTGTTATTTATTATTATTTTTAATTTTCTGCTTACACACTTCCTCAGCAAGGGATGTTTAAGTAAATTACAAGTGAAAAAACATGGACCAAGACCGGGATTTGAACCCGGGACCTTTACGATTCCGTCGTAACGCTCTACCAACTGGGGTATTCAGTCTGTTGGTTCAATAATTGCAGTAAAACCGTACAGGTGAGATAACATCGACCAATATCTGAGAGGTATCAGGGTGGCTCAGTTGGTAGAGCGTTACAACGGAATCGTAAAGGTCCCGGGTTCAAATCCAGGTCTTGGTCCTTATTTTTCACTTGTAATTTAATTAAATATCCCTTGCTGAGGAAGTGTGTAAGCGGAAAATTAAAAATAATAATAATGAACATATTGTTTATAGAATAGGTTCATTTTTAACATAGTGTTAGGATCTGATTTATGTTATTTTCGTGATATGTTTAATTAATAATGTATCTATTTTGGATAATAATCCAAGCTGTATGACTTCAAAATAATTAGGTGATGGTATGTTTAAAATGAAAATAAACTAAATAATAAAATTTAAAGATATGCTGAGAGGTTTATAAAAGACATTAAAATATTTTACTTTTATAAAGGGTCTTTTAGGGAGCTGGGTCTCTCTTGTTTGTATATCTTTCAAACTGTTTGCCTTACTCTTTAGCAATTCATTTTGCTCAGTGGGGAATTTTCTCAGCAACATATTGTAACCTTTAACAATTTATGTGGCTCCATTGAAAGTGTAAAGTTAACCAATCTTTATTTGCAGTCTGATCAGACAAGCAACATCAGTTTCCCGTACCCACAACAAGTACTTCAACAAGTATTGGACTTCCTTTATACTGATTCTGCGCCCGAACTTTTGGAATCTGATGACATTGATTATATTTCCAGGTAATTTTTGAAATTGGTATAAATCATAGATAAATCTTGTAGTATGTGTAGAGAAAAGTAAACATATTCTAAACACAGGGTCCTTTAAAAGTAAATTATTAAAAAAGCTCTTTACATCAGTAGGAACACAAACAAATTATTTAAATACCTTATAAAGTGGTTAAAGTAGCAAAACGTAACAAGTTTTTCATCAGTTATATTAGTTCGGTGTGACTAGTAGTGTGGCAGCTAACGCAACTAAAGTCAGTTTTCATTCTGCTGTCAATATGTAGGCCATCGCTTCTGCAACTACTATGATCAAGTACTCCCCAAGTTTTCAGAGACTGGCTCTCCTTTGATGGATACCTTCTCTGACTCTGGGTTGGAGGCAACAATAATTATTCTTTTAAATCCAGCGAAAGACAAAACTTATCCAAGCAGTTACCGCTCTATCTTTCTCACCAGCGCTCTTTATACACTGGTAGAAAAGATGACAAATCGACACCATGCATGGTACCACAAAAGTAATAAACTGCTCTGTAATGAGCAGTATGATTTTCGAAAGGGAAGATCATTCATCGATCTAGTCGGCGTTTCAAAACGGCTTTCTCCTATGTCAGACACTCGTCGTAATGTTTTTTTTTTACCTTGAAAATGCATATGATATGACTTGGCGAAGACTTCTGTTTGTGATATAGCAGCCACCCCACCTAAAGTCAATTTTCAAACTGCTGCCAGTACTGTAGGCTTCTGCAACTTCATAGATTTAAATTCTCCGCTCAGCCAGATTGGCAAGTAAAGGAAGAACAAACATTTGATATTTAATGAAACTTCAAATCTGTGCAGTGAGGTGGCCATGCACAATCTGGAGATGCAATCAAGGAAATTACCGACACCTAAGCATGAGTGAGGTATTGATGGTAGATTTATCCTGCGTAACTTAAACCAATATTGCGATGAAATCCAACTTTTAATAGTTCTAATAATATCAATTACAATTAGTAAACTGTAGGTAAAAAGCAAATTAAGCTTCAACAATCACGTTTCTATAATTTACTTTATATGAAACGTATTATATATATTTATTATGTAAACAATTGTATAATGCTCTTGTTTCAGTGTCTTAATCGTTGCTGACCAACTCTTTATCGTGAGACTAGTGGAAGTGTGTGAAATAGCCTTATCTAATGTTTTAAATCTTCGCAATGCAGCTTGTCTTTTACAATTTGCAGCAACTTATAATGCTAATCAACTGAAACGTTGCTGTATTCAGTTTGTTTGCCTCAATCTTACTGCTATGCTGGAAAATAGGTAATTGTTTAGATTATTATAAATAAATTATATTACACAAAGTTATGGATATACCCTATTTCTATATAAAATACTTAAGGTACCACTATTTCTAGTACTGTATTGCATTTGTTTATTTTTACTTGTTAACCCTTTGCCCTCGGATGGCCAGTACTGCTGGCCACATGCTATTCCCAGTCAGCTCTGAATATTTTACGCATTAGACGTCCTCACAGCTCGGATGGCCAGCCTGACTGGCCGCTTACGTTACTGTTGTCAGCTCTGGCGCCATTTTCACCGTGAGTCGTCAACAACTCTGAATTTATTTTCACTACAATCTGAAATGTTGTTAGTGGGTAGTTATTTTTGTTTAATAAAATCATGGGCTTTTAGTAAATCTTTAATTTTGCCATACAAAAAAAGCAGATACATTATATTGTTAATGGTGAGTTTTTGGTTTAACTGTAAATTTACAGTTATAATATATTTTAATGAATAAAATACACCATTGTATACAACTTATCAAACAATATTTTTTAGTAATTTAAAATAAAACAAAATCAAGTACTTTTTTTAAAACTTTTTAATTGCATAATAAAGTATATAATATACTGTACTTTTTTTAATGTTTTAATTACAATTACATTTTAATTTTGTTTACTGAATGCAAATTTTTGTAGCACAGTCAGAATGGGTTATTTTGCCATACAAAAAGTAGATATATTAGATGAAGTATGTAAAGTATGTTAGATATAAGTATACAATAATAATAGATTTTGATATATAAAATAAAACATTGTATACAACTTAGCCTATCTAACAACATTTTTTGGTAATTTAAAAACAAAATTTTAAAAGTACTTTTTCAAAAAATTTTAAAATGCGTAATAAAGTAGGTATACTTTTATTAATTTTGAAACTACAATTACGTTTTAATTTTTTTTTACTGAATGAAACTTTTCGAAGCATAGTCCCATATGAAGGCCAGGATGGTTTTGGCAAGTCTTGCAGTAAAATTTACTTCGTTTTCTCTCTCCGCCCGCACTCCTGTCACTACACACAACACAATCTTTTGTTTTGCCACCTTCCAAGGGATATGGTAGATGCAGCTTACCATTTAACCTTTCGTCTTCCTCGTTTTTTTAAATTTCTCACATTTCCAACAAGTTCTTTCTAATATTTTTCTAAATTTTCGTTGTCGCATTTTTCCTTGACCTTGGTTCTTGTTATAAAGTAAAAATGCATTGACAATTCCAGTTTCTAATAACCAAAAATATACTTTTCTCCACCACTTCAAAGATTTTCTAGTGAAAGCATATGTTGAGAGGTAATGGTCAGAAATGTCGACTCCTCTCATTGATTTATTATACTTGCACACAACTGTGGGCTTGTTCACAGTTTCTGTAACTTCATTTTTAATTACACGCATAATTGTTTTGCTGGTGTTGTCATAAAGGGTACTGAGCATAGTTACATCATTAGTGTCTTTCCATAACAACACGGAATACAAGTTATCTTTTCTAAATGCTTTAATCTCACCTTTTTTTAATTTCTTGTAGTTAACTTTTCCATTTTTATTTTTTTTACTTGCTCGTATCTGCTCTGGTAAGCCCTTTCTGTTTGTCATTATCGTGCCTGTTAAATGAATTTTCATATGATAGAATTAGCTAAATCTAAATTGGTGTACCATCGGTCAGTAAACATGTGAAGTCCCTCTATGGCCCCATAGCTTTGTTTTAGTTTATTTACAAGGTGTAGGACCACACGGCTAGTGACACCTAAATCTTGGCGTTCCATTAGATCAGTAGTGACTTTACCAAAGTACGGTTCTAAGGCACAAATGTACCCTGAGGTGGATTCTGAAAGTACAAAAATTTGTATGCCCCATTTTAAGGGCTTATCTTTATTGTATACTTTAAACAGAATTTTGCCTTTGAATCCTACAGTACTTTCATCGACACTAACTCTTAGGAATGTAAACCTCTCTAAATTTCCTATCTAGGTACAATACGACATTACACACTTTTCCAGAACGAGACAAAGGGCTGCACCTACTTTTGTCCGTTTACAGTTTAGAGGCTTGCCGCGCTACTACCTGACCTAACTATATCGGCTCCTATTCATTACCACATTGAATTATGAATATCCTTGTCTCGGTGTTTAATTCAAGATCAAAATTTCTTCATTTCAGTAACGTACCTCATGTTTAAGTAAACCCCATTATGAAGTTTAAACTACAAAAAACTGTATTGCTGTGCCATTTCAATTCTAACAAATTGTTGAAATTGTTTTCTGAAAGCAAATATATTCTCCCAAATAAAATAATATACTCTCCAAATAATTACAACAGTACTATATATCAGAATTTAGGCCATGATGCACCAAGGTACATCACCAATAATACTCTGATGTTTTCTGCATACTAAAGTTAGTGCTTATTTTTCTCAATCCTAAATTCATTTTGATAACAAATTTTGAATTTTAAGATTTTTCCTAAAGTTTTTATATTATTATTCAGTTATTGCTGTACAATATTCAATCATTTACTTTCCTAAAAAAAACAAAGCTCTTCCATCAAAATAAATGTAAACAAAACAACTATTTTTTTTGGAAATTATTCTTGAAAATATAAATATCAATAAAAAACAATATCAAGGGAAACATATTCCTAATAACTAGTTTAAATGAATTTTATGAGGTTGATGTTTTCATGCGGACTATTAGCGTAAGATCTCCGTTTCAATAGCATGGGCCATGCCTGCCCATGCTATCAACTAAACTGTAAACGGACATTAAGAGGGGTTTGCAGTCCCTCGCTACAACTAAAATAAACATCTAAACACCTTTTACACACACATTTATGTCTAACATATTATACAATTCCACCATTTATAATTGTTGTTAAGTACATCTCTTTCTCGGGCAGTCTTTCCTCTTTTGGCATCCAATTCTCACTATTCTGTCATTCTGTTCAAACTATTTATGGGAGTGAGAAATAAAGAGTTCTGATCTTGTTTCTTTTACATCTAGGAGTGGTGATGTGTTTTGATTTCAGATTTTTGGCCCTTCTAAAAATTGGGACCTCGCTTCAGTTCTAGTACCTGGGGCGACCTGATAACTCTCGTCATGCCCTGTTTTCCGACTGCACGATACTTTTTGAAAAAAGTGCCGGACCAAAATCATTATAGGTTCCTCTGTCGTGTCACTAAAGAAACTAAGTCCTCTAATATGAAGGAGATGGCTACTCAATCACTTCAGTTATCTGCTCATAAATCTTTTATTTTTAGAAGTTTTGAAGAAGGGAAAGATCTGTCAAATGTTTCTCCAATTTTTTTCAACAAGGCCATTACTGGCAAAACAGGTCATGTAGTGTCCATCCAGAAACTATGAAATTGAACTCTTCTCATGGACACTGATTGAATAAAACCACAAATAGAAGGAACAAAAAACAATAACAGACCAAGTTAGTTTATTGTACTCTCCTTATACACATTTCAGTGACATAGTCATCATCCTTTAACATACTAGTGCATACAATATTCATCTGTAATGGGGGAATTGTATCTTGTGCTACAATTTTGTTTGGATGACTTCCATGCGGGTATTATGTAATGTATAACGTTAGGCGTTATAAAAATAAAAAATGTATAAATAAAACTTGTTTAAAAAAGTTAAAAAAAATTTAATTTAATAAAAAGATTATATGTGAACTATCCTTTAATTATTATTCACTTTATTACTTAACTTCAATAAAAACACTCTTTAATTAATTTACTGTACTTTAAAAATCAAAACAAACACTTACTTAACCTCAAATCTTACTTGTTTACCTTTTGAAGATCTGTCAGTTCACACATAATTCATCTATGCCTTATGATCTCATCTGTGACTACACTGTGCTACGTTGCACGTCTATGTCATAGCACAAAGCTTGTAATGCACCATGATTTTATCGCCAAACATTCTTCGCGCCAATACTGTACAGCTTCATATGAGTCATATTTCTTTGTTTCGCATATTATACTCTACAAAAAAAACTTACTTTAATTTAATTTTCCGGGGTGTGTTTCGTTAAGATGCTAAAGTACTTGCTACATGGATATTTGTGGCAAATAATGAAGTCTATGACATCGGGACGAATAACTAAACTTTTTACTCATATTCCAAATATTTTTACAAGAGAAATACTTATTCAAATTACATGGAACACAAAACATAATTTTACAATCTAGAACATACAACTTAAGATTTTATGAAAAATGAGACGCAATTTTATTTAGAATATTTGAAAAAATGGTATTTAAGAGAAGACTGGAAAATTACTATACATTTTAATATTATTAAAATTTATAAAAAGTTGTCCAAAACGTTCAAAATGTACCTAGGTTTTTCACTTATATCTTTTTTATACTTGCATGTCACAAGAAGTTCTCAAATGTTTTGTCCCTTTGGTAAGCACATGGTCAAATAACTTTATTAGATTAATCCTTTTAAACCACTCGATGAAATTCGACGACTAAGCATACATAGGCTTACTTAGTACGTTAGTTAAAGTTAACTTTGAGACATAACTCTTTACTCTCACTTATAACTCATTATTTGTACCAAAACTCACAGACTGCACACTTCTAATCAACTCCTTACTACACCATATTTTTTCCAGCTCTGGTGAAGACGTACAAAGCCTTCTTGACAATTCGTCACCGCTAAGTCAGCACCGCTAACTATATTCAATTTGTTCTCTCCTTTAACTAACTGTAAACACCTGTGATGTATATGATTAAGTCATATAATTCTTTTTGTTAATTATTTTAAATATGTTATAACTGTTCATTATGTGACTTTAATATATACTGATTTAGACTTTATTTTAATACGCACTGTTCTTATTGTTTTGTATGGCACTTCCAACTATCAATGTTCCAATTTCATACAAGCATATAACACACTTTTACTAAACGATGTATTTTCTTATAAATTTAAGTTTAAATCTGCTCTTATTTTAAATGTTAGTCTGCTTTTTATCTATTTATTTAAGTTATTAGAATTTATTTGTTTTGCGTCTTTGATTTATTTATATATACACAAATGAAATTTACTCAGCACTGATTACTAGATCTTGCGCCTCTCATTTTACTAGACCCCTCATTCTTTGTATCCTTTTTATATGTATATAATTATTTTACCATGGTTTTCTCGTTACTCAGATCGCATATGTCACAAATGTTGATAAATGCTCTCAGTTAGCATACACAGCACCGTTAGATACAAGTTGTACTTTGAAACCGATTAATTCGTACGAGATTTTTTATTTTAAAACCGATTCAAATGAAACTAACACTAAATGTTAGCCCAAGCTTATCTCAATACATCACTGAAAACCACATTTGATTGGTTCAGCCATTGTGGAGTTCAGTGTATTGAAACGCACAGACAAATAGTCTCTTAGTGAATTTATTTGATGTTAGATTAGATAAGAAACATTTTATTACACTGTGGTAATTTTATTACATTTTCCTGTTTAGGACTTTGGAAATATTAAGCTCAGATATTTTGGATGAGTTGTCCAAGTATTATCGTGAGCTGATTCCTGCCATGTGCAATCGTTTTATCACACCCGTCAGCAATGCCCCGTCCGATGAGGAAGTCATAGAAGCAGCTAATACCAACCCAGTGATCTGGAAACCGACATTAGGTTGGTATAAATCTAAAATACATTTTACAAAATATTTTTTAATGTCACTAGTAGACTAACCCAATTTAACTAACTACATAATAAAGTATTAAATTTTTACAGCAACTGTTATGAACTAAAAATGAAAATTAAACCTGCCTTTGATATAGTATGTTTTGTTTTACGAGTATATGATTTGGGAAACAAGTAAATTAGTCAAACTTTTAACCCTTCAAGCGCTAAAGTCACATTTGCCTCATGTCACCACTTTTCAACCAATCTGAGAGTTTCTTGTACGGTTTTCTTAAAATGTATTACTACAGTATAATATGCAGTTTCAAACCGATATTTTGAAAATTTTAATCTTGGTAGATTTGTAAAGTCAGCGGTTTTAGTGTACGGATCTGTGTCAGTTATAGACAGCTAGTCAAATAAATATTGAGCTTAACTTATGAAAAGTAAAATAAAACTTGAACATTGAATGTCACAACTAATGCGTTTTAACGACAAAGTCGCCATCTTCAGTGATGCAGGAGCTACAATAGTAAAACTACAACTCAGTTGAGATTCTGTGTCCAAGTTTTATTTTATGGTTATTGTTTGTCTTACTGGACTGGTTATTTTGTACTATATTTATTTAACCTATTTCTATACTTACTGTTCACAGTCCTTTTTTTCTTATTGGTTACGCCATTTTGCCCCTTTATCAGACACTATCAAACCTATATTTGTATTTTATTTTTTGCATTCATTGATGCACGTCAATGAATTTAAGTTGACTTAAATGTCCCAAAGTGTTGAGTTGTGTATTATGTGAATGTGTATATAATATGTTCTCATTTAACCAATTGACGCGCATCAATGAATGCAAGAAATAAAATTAAAATACTGTATAGGTTTGATAATGCCTTTTAAAGAGGCGAAACGGCGTAACCAATAAGGAAAAAGGGACTGTGAGCTGTAAGTATAAAAATAAGTTAAATATAGTACAATTAGACCTCGATAATCCAGCACGCTCGGTGATGCCGGATTATCGAGGTCTTCCTTTAAAATGGTTTAGACAGGGAATAAACTATAAATAAACGCACATGTACTGTATATGAACACGTAAATTACACGTTGAAACTACATAACATTAACTGCGTAGAGAGATTGCCTAATACAATAAAAAGTACAATAAAAACTAATAAATTTTAAAAGCCTAAAACAAAATCATTTTGTACATAAAATATTTATAATATAAGCTCTCTGAGCGCTGTTGTAACAAATATAAAAAAAAAGGTTCCGTATACTATCGTGCGAGTGACATGCTGATGTTATAATTGTGATCATAGCCCCAGGCTTCAAGATGATGAAATATTTTTCCTATAATAACCTGATTAGTTTTTTATAAGACATATCTAGCCTTTAAAATAGTTTTGAGCATATATGAAGCGGAGTAATTATGTGTTTTATGTTGTTTCAATGTCTTTTTCGCCGAAACATGAATATAAACAGGAACAGCGTTTGGTAAAAGGGAGTATGGGGGTAGTAGTGAACAGCGGAGCAGACAAGTTGCGACGTAGTGATGCGTGATTGTTTGATGCTGGAGATGTTTGAACAATCGAGGCAATCGACTAAAACATCAAGCATTTCGTGTATCACTAGTTGGGTGTATTACTAAGAGAAGTAGACATAAATCATAAGTGATTTCAAGTTTTACAGAATAAAAACTTTGTATATAGAAACTCGATTTTTTAAATTTTTACCTTAAAAGTCACTGATTTTTATTTCTGAGAACTAGTAGATACCCTGAAAGCGGTTTTAAATCGAATAACTATTTACAAGAAATTCAATGTATCTTTTTCCAAAGACTTCAATTTGTTCAAATAATCTTCATTAATAACTGGAATACGTTCAACAAAATACTGTCAGGAACAAAAGTGTTAACGGTCCCTTTAACGTTTTTAAAGGACAACAAGAGCACATTGTTTTGAATCGGTTCGATTTTTAGGAGAAATTTTGATTGAAATGTTTGTTTTTTTACAAGTTTATTGAGTAGTAGATTTTTACTTTTTTACACACTGTTTTTAACGGATGTGGAGCCAACAGACAGTGTAGACCAGGCTTAAATCACTCAATAATTACAAAAACTGCTATTTTTAATGAGTGCAAATTTTCAAGATGATTGATGCCGAACTATCGAGTCTGCCGGATTATAGAGTGCCGGATTATGGAGGTCTTACTGTATTTTATTTTATCAAAGCTAGACATGTTGTTTATTTGTCTTCTGCTGTTCGATTGTGTTTGAAATAACATGAGTTCGGCATGAAATTGAGTAATTCTGTATTTAGGAATTTATATAGTGACATTTAAGTTAGTTTTAGTGAGTGGATATCAGAAAAATAAATTTAACTTTTTTTAAATGTGCAAAACAACCAGCTGTGAAAAGCTAAGATTAAAGACAAGGCAATTATATTAATATTACATAACAAATTCATGCTTTTCTGATTATAATACTGTGTAATAAGCCAATCTTTACTTTTAGTAAGAATTGTATAAATATTTTAAAAATATACATGCATGCCACCTTAAAAATGCCTAGCACTGAAAATTTTACTGTCAGCTCTTGAAGGGTCGGAAATTAAGCTACTCTTACTCTTGCTCTCTGTTAAATGTAACTTCTCTTAAATGTACAGCAGTCAATATCAAGGTTGACTTCTTTCATAACATATAAGTAGAATGGCTAAGCAGTTTCTGAACATTTATAACAATCTTTGTCTAGTACTGAGAATTCGGACAATTCATGAGGGCTTAATCTTTGTTTTCGTTATAAAATAAATTCCTTGCACCTTAAAGTGCGATTGTTATTACTGTACAAACTCAATCTTTGATAACAGATGGAGAACCACAACTTGATGTTACACCACAAAAAGCAACACCTCAGAAAAGTCACTCAACATCAGCAAATAAAAAGAAGGCACCTAGACTACATAAATCTAGCATAAGTGAATTACAACGGAAGCGGTATGAGAGCGTGAATTCCAACAGTGATCTTGACGCTAGCGTTGAGATTACAAGCACACAGAAAGCACCTTTAGATGACTTGGAACACCAGTCGCAGGTAAAATTATTGTTTTAATAAAATAACGGACATTCGTTAATAAACACTATTATTTGCATCTTATATTTGACGATATAACCATTTTAACTACTCGTATAAGAGGTTATGCTTATGGGATGAACTAAAAGTACCAAGTTACAGCAATCAGAATTCGCTCACGTTCAAGAGACGTTAAAGGGACATTCAATCAAACACAAGGTACATTCATTACGTTTTTATTAATTCACTTTGGCGGTACAAATTTTGTAATCCAATTTAAACTGACTTTCTGATGGTCAAAAACTTGAAATTTTTAACATAGTTCAGAAGTGGATGACAATGCCATAATATTGGGTCACACACACACATGCATTTATTCATTTTTTTAATTGCATGTTTGTGGTACCAGGTCATTATTATAATTAATAATAATATTACCTTAATATGGTCCGTCATATACTTCTTGTCGTATCGTTTCACCGACTAAATTAGGTCGCGTTCTTAGTGAAATGACTTGTGCGTTAGTGTTGTGTGTATGTATATTACCTATTTATTTTAATGTGCGATGACCTCTTCGGAGTGATTAAGACCTGGAGAGGGCTACCTCGCTTTCTTGTCTGTCTGTTTGGTACGAATTTAGCAATTGATTTTAAACTAACTTCCTGATGGACTAGAGACTTTCAATTTTAAACATAGCTCAGAACTTGATGACAATGCAATATTCTTGTCTGTCTCTTCGGTATACATTTTGTAATCAATGTCAAACTAACTTCCCAATGAGCTAGAGGCTTAAAACTTTAAACGTAGTTCAGAACTGCCAGTCATAATCTTACCAAGATGACTAAAATTGATTGCAAAATTTCACACACATAAGACTAATAAGCAGAAAATAGTTATTCAAATAAACAATTTTTGTTCGATATACCACTTTTTAAAACTGACTAAAATAACTTCTCCTAGACCCATACAGATTCCTACTCCATACAGAATGTCCTGAAAATTTGTGATTGTGAATTTCTAATAGCTATGAAAATACTTGTAAGATATCAAACAAAAAACGTAGGTTGCGTGCAGTACGGTAAGGCGTGTTGGAAGTAGCTGTCGTAGAGAAAACTTACACAACAATTCATATAATTTACAGTGCAATAAAATTATTGATGATTTGATAATGTACTCAAATGAAAGAAATTGGATACTGTAAGCTACTGTAATAAAATCACAAAAATAATGCCTCTGAAGTGTTTTCATGCTCGCTTTTTTTCATTGATTGTCTAGCCTCTTTTTTATTAGAATACCGTTGAGATACCCACTTTTCAATTTCCAATCAGTTTCGTCTCCATCCCCGACAGTCACTTTCCCCAACATCTAAATCACTTGCTACTTTCCTTATTGAATCACCTCCATCTAATCGTTTAGTTGCTTCCCATTTTTTATTTAAAAATAAAACAACAAGCTTTCGCTTTCCACTCATAATGACACTCTCATTCACAAAGTTTAATACTGACACTGACTAAAAACAAAAAAAAACAAAATACAGTAGCAGGGGGAAGAAACAACTCATGGGAATGGATGGTGAGACCTAAATACGATGCCACGAGGAGGGAAGTATAAACAAACCCAAGACCGCTTCGTCATTCACTATACTACTCTTCGGCTAAAGGTCACCATTCTATTGTGTTGGGTAAGAAACCGAAATGTTTTCGGGATGTATAAGGCAAACAACAGTTTTCTTTTCTTTCCGTTCAATTTAACACAAAAGTTTTTATTGTAAATTCACTTATTGAGAAATCCTCTCAAGCTATGAAGTCATTATCGAAATCTTGCACTACTTAAATTTGTAACATTATCGGTCAGAAAAATAATTTAAAAAATAAATGATCATAAAAAGAAAATTTTAGACTTTTCAGACGTTTAGCTCTATATGTCAACATCACCTGTAACGATGTCAATTAGAAATAAATCGACCACGCAGCTGGACCGCTGACGTGAGTTGAGCAAATTTCCAAAATTAAGTTTATATGCCTATGTTTTAGGGTTTCAACCAACAATTTGGGAAATAGGTCTACTCACGAAGGCGTTGAACAGCTGTCTGTGTGTACACAATATATTAGTAGAATTTGTTTCCTCCTAGTGGCCTCGCGAGTTTGCATCACTTGGCTTTGAACTGGGTACTTTTATGGTATTTTACGTTTTTGTCGATTTTGGGGGAACCAAGCGAGCTATAAGGTCGCGTAAAAAAACAAAATGCGCAGAATAACATCCTACATTTATATTGCTAGAAAAAACTCTAAAAATATTTCATTCTCGTAGTAAAAATCTCAAAAAATAGTTACTTCCGGTCAAAAAACGTACTTCCGGTTGTTGGATTTTTTTGGCTAACGAACTCGTTTGAGCCACATAGACAACCAACACGTGTACCAAATTTGAACCAAATCGGATTTAAAATGCGGCCGCTAGAGTGCGAACACATATATACATATGAATTTTTTTGACGCCTCAAAACGTGTTCTGGGGACCATGATCGGTGCTCATTTGCTACTCCCAACCTTGGATCTCACCATAAGGGCCACTGCAATAGCTCATTTTTCCTATGGAAATTCGCTAACTAGGTTACAAATATACAGGTTGGATCTACCTTGAAAATATAACTTCTAGATTCTATTTTCAATTAATTTTACCCAAGGTGGTTCATTGATGATTTGAGTACATTATTGGAATGAATTTCCAGTGCAAATAAGAATAACTTAAACAAGCATGGAGATGATTTAAACAAATTTAGTGTGCCACATCGTATAGTAATATACAACTGAAAATCCAATCAAACAATATAAAAACATTATTCAATCAATAAACAACTTAAAAAACAAGTGCAAACATAAATATATGCAATATTCATGTACTAACTAAACTGTTCTAAAAAATAAAATTTCTTATAGTGCACGTTTATGCCTTTTATTTTGCAAACAATCAATTTTATTATTAGCGAATTTCCATAGGAAAAATGAGTTATTGCAGTGGCCCTTGTAATATATGTGGGTTTCAGGGATTTTAAAACACTTAAATAAGGGTATAACGTAAAGGGGGTCATAATGTAAATTTTGGACATTTAGCCTATTTTAAAAAACTTAGTACTTTCATGAAAAATAATAAACATAGAAATTCAAAGGGAAATGCAGACGTTTCTAATAAATAACATAAAATAATAAATCTTACTTAATATCTTATCTCAAATTTAAATTCAATCTTGTTAAATTATTCAATTGTAACTCACGATGTTTAAAAAAAAAAACAAAAAACATTAAACAGTGTTGGGAAGTTTGAAGAAGTGATTCACGAAATTACTAGCCAATGATTAATGAATATTGAAGACTATTTCAGACATCTAAGGAACTAAACTTGATATATTATGTTGGTAGCATGTGTGATTCATCTATGTGCAGAGACAGAATTTTGGTCGGAGGTGTTGGTACTTATCGTTACTAGCTCTAGGGATACATATTGCAGTTTGCTCGTCCCCTGGCTTCATCACGTGATATGACGTAATACAGGAAAGGACGCCAAGAAGAAAGAACCCTTGTTCTCAATAGTCGACCAGACTTAGTACAGAACAGACCTGTTTGCAAGTAATCTTGCGAAATGTTTTCACAAAGTGGTTTTTAGCGGTAGTTAAGGTATAACTACCGTTAAAGTATGTTTTAATGAGAGTAGAGACAGTGCCGAACACCTTTCGATAAAAACAATGTAAAATTTGTGTGTATTTTACTACAAAAGTATTAACTTTGAAAGTTTGCGTAATGGCGTGGCGTGGCTTCAACATCTTTACATAAAGATCTAATAACGAGCGCTTCAGTGAATCAAAATCGACGAGGCTAAAGTGCGACGAACTAAAGAATAGTGGGGTTTTCTAATTTAAATTAAATTCAGAAGTGTTATAAGTTTTTTCTCTTTTATAAATTCATTTTTTAAAGTGCACTATAAAACAAAGAATCGTAAGTAGTAAATTAATTTTAACCAAGTCTGCATTTGAATATTTTATTAATATAAGTTGTTACAGGTTTATAATGAAATGATTAATGATAAATATGTATGCTTGAGTGTCTGATTGTGGTAATTATGATGCTGATTTGCCAGTATGATTTAATTATTTATTTGTATGTTTTTTGCAATTTAAAATGACGCATTAAAGTATTAATGCCAACTACTATGCTCTCTTAATTTGAGTTTTCTCCTTTCCAGAAGTACTTTGTGGTAAATCGAACCTTGTAATAATAATAAAATTAGCTTCAGTGTATTTCATAAGTGATACAAAATGGCGACGGTTAAGAGTGTGAACAGTACGTTTTGGCGGTATGAACTCTGTGTGTAGAAACACAGATGTCGTGCATCTAAGATGATCTGTCCTGAGCCATCAACTGTGCGCACAGATATGATAAGTTAATGCGTAACAGAGATTTGATAGTCAGCTGTGGTAGACACAGATCTGACTACAACATAACCTAACTTAAATTTTGGGGTTATGTTTGATTGTTTTTATTATGAGTAAGGGAATAGTGTGTTGTAATATTTTGAACTAATAATTAAATAAGTAAGGTATATGGATTGAAGGTAGGATATAATAAATAATTGTTACGCAGTAAAGGTTATTTTTTTTATTAAAATTAACTTAGAAATATTTTTGTCAAAATTAATTATTTTATTTTTTTTTACTTTTTGTTAATAAATTTGTTTGTAAACGGCTTGTGTAAGCGCAGCACGTTACACCCTTATGGTAAGACCCAAGGTCGGGAGTAGCAAATGAGCACCGATCATGGTCCCCAGAACACGTTTTGGGGTGTCATTAAAAATCATATGTATATATGTGATTGCACTCTAGCGTCCGCATTTTAAGTCCGATTTGGTTCAAATTTGCCACACATGTTGGTTGTCTACGTCGCTCGGACGTAGCCAAAAAAATCCAACAATCGGAAGCACGTTTTTTGATCGAAAGTATCTATTTTTTAGATTTTTCCTACGGGAATGAATTTGTTTTTGAGTTTTTTCTACAAATATAAATGTAGGATGTTATTCTGCACATTTTGTTTTTTTACGCGACCTTATAGCTCGCCTGGTTCCTCCAAAATCGATAAAAACGTAAAATACCGTAGAAGCACCAGGTTCAAAGCCATGTGGTGGATTCTACCGTGGGGTTGGCGTGCGTAGCAAGCAATGCTTTGTGTGTTGAAGATACTCCCAATACGGGGGTTGGCGTGCGTAGCACGCAATGCTTTGTGTATTGAAGATACTTCCAATATGCGGAATGGCGTGCGAAGCATGCAATGCATTGTGTATTGAAGATACTCCCAATATACGGAATGGCGTGCGAAGCATTTTGCAGAAATTCAGCATCGTCGGGAATAGACCTATTTCCCAAATTGTTGGTTGAAACCCTAAAACATAGGCCTATAAACTTAATTTTGTAAATTCGCTCAACTCACGTCAGCGGTTCAGCTGTGTGGTCGAATTATTTTACAATATTATTACTTCTTTACACTGTTTCTTCTTTTTTTAAATATCAACTTTAAACACCATCATCACTCAAGTGTCATCACAGTGTGACTCTTTTAATGTAGGGCCAAAGTTTTGGGGTCGCAGATGTTTCACTACTAAGCGCGCAAAAATATTGATTACACAGGAAATGACTCGTTGATTACAGTTGCCAAGTCGGACATAAGCAGAAATTCATATAATATTTTTAGAATAGTCCACTACCTCACTTGAACGGCTTAAAAACCAAGGCCACGTGCCCAGAACCTTTTGCTTTTTAGTACTAACTATTGGAAATCATATCTACTCTCACTTATACCTCTATTCCATATAGATCACTTCACTTTAGGCATCGTTCCAACCTAGATAGTCAAATAAACATAGTTCCTTTTATACATATTTATACTTATTGAATTTGTTTAACTTATTAAAGTTAATATATTTACTATTTTTGGTTGTATTAAATTAAAATTTTCAATACTGATATGCAATCATTTTCAAATCTTTTCAAAAAGTATAATTGTATACTTTTTTTACATTATATCAAATTATTAGTTGTTATCTTCTGAAAATATTTTGTTTCGTTTTGAATACTTTATTGATTTATTAAAATATCACATGTTACAGTTTCAGTGTTTAGTTTTAGTATCTACATACATAGTCCTATTTAATTAAACAGAGGTATAACTCAAGGTACAGATATTTTCCTGAGAAAATTGTTTATTTAATTT
>JAGFPH010005201.1:6204-16347 GCA_018207615.1 Philaenus spumarius
TAAAGATCATACAATTTCATTTTAGACTGATATTATTAACCCTCGAACCGGCGGCTTTAACGAAAATGGATTTTTTGGCGTGTGCAAGGATTTTTTCAAAAATTCGCCAAAAATAGTAAAAGAACCCCAATCCAAGAGTGTACCATAGCTTTTTTTTTAGAGAAAGGTTCAAAAAATGTATATATGCCAGTAAAAAAAATATAGATGTAAAATTTACAAAGTTATTACCTCAAGAAACAAAAAATGTTCAGTTAAGAAAAATAAAATTTCAACTTTAGGTCTACATAAGAAGTAGTAAAAAAATTTTTTGTAATTTTTTCCATAAATGTAAAAAAGTTTCGTAATTTAGTTCTAAATAGAACTGTATAAAAACATTTATCAATTTCAAATTTATTATTTTGATTACACCAGTTTTTATGTTCCAACTACAAGGGTGCTAACAAAAGTAGGCCTGGCTTAAAACGTAATTTAGAAATATTTTATTTGACCAAAAATTAAATATTATTATAACAAAGTGTAGAGAATAAATCAAAGAAAATAACGATATACTTGTCTTTTCTTAGTTTACTAAAGTGTTTGAAATATCTTTAGTTGAATAACAAAATGAGGTCAATCGAATAAAACATTCCGCGTGTAAACGAAACAAAACGTCCGTTGGGATTTACCGTGAGAATCAAATGGGCTAGACAGTCCCGTTCCACCGCTGTAATTTACGAAAACCTTGTACTTTCCACCGCTCTTTGACTAAAGATAAAACTAGTTATATCCAGTTTAGTTCACATCGAATGAAAGCTGCAAGTTTTCTCTACAGAATTGTATAAAGTATCTGTAAAAACATATGGGATTGTGGGCGTTATCTCAATTGACAAATTGTGCTGTTTCATTGGTTTCAAAACTGTCCAATCGCAAGGGTTTACAGAAAGACTAGTCATTCAAATTGTATGGTACTGACATCTGATTGCAAGGCATCTTTAGATAGATCAAATATTGACGAATCCCATGGTAGCTTTATAATTTTGATCAAAATATTACTGTAGATGGTCTGGGACGTTAAATAAGTGGAAAATAACAGTACAATTGTATTCGAATCCACGCGTGGAATCAGGTTTACAGAAATCTACAATTTTAAAACGACGATTACATATGTAAATATACGTTTTAGAAAGAAATTATAAATACAAAAATTAAAGTTTGAAACATTACCTTTCCAATGGTGTTTTTCTTTTTGAGATTGATAGATTTTTAGTGGGTCAAATATTCAATACAATCACTCGTTACAAATGTGTTGGAGTGACGGTACATTATGTACCTTCTGCCGGTTCTAGGGTTATAATTAATTATAATCTGCTTTATGAAGGAGTATCTCCAAAACGCATCAACAAACATAATTTTGAAGACAATGCTACAATTAGTAGAACATTATACTCAACTTAATCTTTAGATTAATTTATAATAAAGATATTTTATAATTTATATTAGATAAATGTAGTTTTCAGATAATTAGTCCTGTAAATTTAAATTATAATATATACCTTATAGATTAACTAAAAAACAACTCATGAGTGTTGAAAACATAGTCATATCTGTAACAACTCAACATAATAATTTTGTTGGCCAAAAGTTTTGATTTTATAATTTTGAAGAAATTTATTAACAATTCAAAATTATTAACAGCAACCATAACATAGTTCACAAAAATTTAATAACAGAAACTAATTTTCTAAACCTTAAAAAACCTCAATTTTACAATCACAATAAATAAAAATATGTGTCAACATATAATTTGTCCATAATATATTTTTATAACAATATATTATTATTGAAAAACTTACCACCACATTCTTCAATCATATTTGCCAAAACTTCCACTTGATTTTCAGCCATTTTGAGCATATTGTTAATTCCATCTAATACAACTTGAATAACTTGCGTGTCCTTACAGCTAAGCAAAGAACAGAAGGGTGGGATTACGCCTTCCTGTATCAACCTTGACACTTGTTCTCTGTTACCACTGATGGTCAAGTTACTGATTGCCCATGCGGCTTCCTTTTGTGTTTGGAATTCTCCCTGTAACAATGCAACATTACGTTATTTTCATACCAAATGTTGCATTCATGAAATAAAATGTACCTATATGAAGTACCTAAACTTTATAAATTTAAAAGAAACTATGTTAAGTTCTGAAGTCAATGAGTATAAAATGTCTGAAAATTCTTACTGTAGATTTAACTAATAAAAAATACGGAATATAATAATTATTGATCTTTGTGAAGCAAACCTGTATTTCCTTTATCTCGGATGTCTAAAGTAATAATTTACAATCTAAGAACAGCTGATTACTATTAAATGTGCAAAGAAAATTTTAATATGTGCAAATTAACGTATATTAAATGTGATTCTTTAACGCATGCAGAATAAACCAGCTGATTCAGGTTTATTTATTGTCATATGTTGCTTGCTAACTGAGGATGATCAAACACTCCACCAGATGTAACTGCTTTAGCTAAAAAAAAGTAGGCTTGGACCTTATTTTACACTGCAGCTGTAGGAAAAGTTTTGTATGCAATTCGAGTATAAAGTGTCTTCATTGCATCAGGAAATTACCTGTGCAAGTGATGCAAATGTTGATAACAGACGACAAATTAATACTTGAGTTAAATTTTGCACATTTCCATAGTTTATTTATAAAACCCTAGAGGACGCGGCAATGCTTCACTATTGCTTGATATAATTTTAAGGGCAGTTATCCCATTTCATCCCTTTGACTTAAGTATTCGAAGTGCAAATGTTTTTTTAATGCCAGTTAAGAATAATATTAAATAATGTTAGCTTTATAGTTTGTAGGAATTTAGTGCAATTTATTTTTATTGTATAGGGGTAGCTACTCCATTTAAATATATTTCGTTGTAGTGACCGCAGTCGCAGATTACCCATTAGGCATGATAGGCACGTGGCCGCAAGCTGCCCATTGAATTTTGCAAAATTCCCACGAATTTTTGAAATTGATATATTTTTTTATACAGTTATATTCATAACTAAATTACGAAACTTTTGTTTATTTTGAAAAAAATTACAAAAATGTTTTACTATTTCTAATGTAGGCATAAGTTGGATTTTTTCCCGTTACTAAACATTTTGCGTTTCCTGAGCTAATAACTTTGAAAGTTTCACATCAAACAATTTTTTAGTTGCATATTTTAATTCTTTGGACCTTTTGCTACAAAAAATATATTGAACATTTTTGGATTGGGATACAATTACATTTGGAAAAAAATTGCCATTTTGATTACAAGTTATAGAGTTAAAAGGACATTTTCATAGCTCAAATGTATACACAAATTTCATCAGAACAGATTTTTCCTATTTTAGTCGATCTTAACATAATATCCATCATGCAAGTTATTTGTAGTTGGGGGCCGCAAAGTGATGAGTGCCTAGGAGTTGCTGAGCTCGTAATCCGCCACTGCACAGTGACCATATTCTCTAAAAAATTCTGGTACTAATATGTGAAAAATATGAAATTTTAGTGAAATAGTTGAATAGTTTTTTGAGAATATAGAAGAAGTAAGTGGATAACTATTTAATTGCAAGTGTAGTTATTCCATTTCATCCCTTTGACTTAAGTAATTAAATTGTAAATAGGTTTGTATATCCATTAAAAATAATATTTAATAATTTTAGCTTTATGCAGGAAATTATTTTAATTTATATTTATTGTATAGCCGTAGCAACCCCATTTCAACCCTTTAGACTGTAATAATTGTCTAATGGATATTGATGAAGTGTGTGAAAGTTTTAGCGAAATTGGTTGAATAATTGTTGAGTCTATAAAGGACAAAGAAACATTAATTTTTGTACATAGAGATAATTAAAGCCTACTCTATGGGTTATAATTCATATACCATATATTTTCTAGAAATAAAAAAATTAAATCTCTTGGTAAAAAATTCAGAAAAAGGCAAATCATTAAAAAAAATTATTATTTTATTTACTGACATTTGTTTCGTTTGCAATAAAGTTTTAAATTTTACATTATCAGAAGAATGCACATTGAACAATGGTAGAACTTAAAAGTAAAAATACTTTTCAAACCCTCAACTCTTCTCTTTGCACTTTTCTGTTTCTTAAACTTTAGAAAATATTGTTAACCCTTCGCACGCTGAATAAAATTTGCCTTATTTCACCTCAACGCTGAAATAACTTAAACATTTTTTAGTTTTTTCTTCAAAGTTAATTTTTGTTTTGTACTTTGAAAATGTAATTAAAAAAATATATCATCATTGGGATATGGTTACATTTAACATTTTTTAATACGTAAAACATAATAGTAAAAATTGCTAAAAAAAACAAAAATTTTAGTTAAAAATTTTTTTTAAATTGTAGCAGTAATATTATAAAATAATTATAAAAATAAAAATTACAAGGTAATGTTAAAAATACAAAAAACAACATAAATCAAGGTGCAGAGACAACGGTGCAAGCATGCAAAAGTAGAGGGTTTCTTTTTTTTGTTCTATATGCATTGCAATATTTGTCTTTGCAGTATGCATTTATTGCAACCAGAACAAAAGTTTCATCTGAGTCATCCGGATTTTCCATGTTATTCAATAAAATAAAAAGATATTTGCACCAAGACGATTCACACAACAAAAAATATTTGCTCAAATATTGATAATATATACACATAATACACATAAAACAAATAAAACGTTAACAAAAAATATTTAAAACCGAAAATAAAAACTACGAAAGATCTATAAAAACAATGCTCAAATGCAAACAAGGAGGGCGTCGCCTATCAGACTAGTGAGACTGCGAGTATAGCCGTTATCCGCTCTGTAGAAGCTATAGGATGCGAGTGCCGCCGGGTAATTTCAGACAAAATAGCGCCCCCCCCCCCCCCCTCCCTCGAGGCGTAGAACATTCAACAAAACATATTTCTCTTCGTGAATAGACAGCGGACATGCCTCTGCATTCAACCGGAACTTTAGTAAACCACTTAATTAACCAGAGGCTAAAATATATTTTTGCGACTTTAACCGTAATACGCGTTTGGGCCAAAGTCTACTGTTGCGGTTATACGTGTGGGAAGGGTTAAATCATAAAAAACTTTGTGTGGAATGTAAAGTGTAGAAAGTAGAGTTGAACAGTAGTTTTGTGGAACAGACCCCTGAACACACTTAACACAGTTTGAGTATATAATCTTACTCTGTCGATCGACAAGGAAGCTTAAACACACTGCACAGTTAACAGATACTTACTTTACTTAGATTTTTGATAATTTTAGGTAGAAGATCTGCATCTATTACAGCTTGTACTTGTAATTGGTTACCAGCTGTAATGTTAGACAGAAACCAAACTGCTTCCTGAAACAAAATATTATTTTGTATGAAAATTATGTATAACATCCAGATGTTTGGGACTCGAAGTGCGGCATATTACAATATTTTCTGAAAGTTGTAAAAAAGCGGATAAATTAGGAACCAAACAACAAATGGCAGTAAAAGTTTCTTATTCTTAAAACATTGTAAATAGAAAACAGTGTTGAACCCGAGAGTCACATTAAATAAAATGGCGGAAACTGAAAGGTAAAACACAAAAAGCCGCTAAAAAGAAAGTCGTTCCTGACCCAAGAACTACTTGACTGATTTTTATTACAATTTAACTATCATGTTAAGCTTTGCCTTCTGGATAACATAAAGATTTTACAAATTGGTGGCAGTGATTGAAAAAGTGAAAACATTTTGTGCAAAATATTCCATTTGGCTACCTTTTATACCTTTCACTGGCTAAACAATTAAAGATAACCAAAACAGTAAATGGGAAAAAGTTAAAATAAAAATAAAACACACAGAATAGAATAATATACATCTATCTACTATTGTCATTTTTATCTTATTGTTGAAGACATCAGTGTGTGGTGTGATAACAATTTGCAATAACCTATTTTACAGCAAAATAATCAAAAGTTAACTTTATTTATTATAGGCCGTAAATTTGTAATATTGGTGTTACAAAAAAACAAGAAATTAAATAAAATTGTAAAAATACCTTCTGAAATATAATAATACATTTTTTGCTCTAGTCTAATATATTTTACTAACCAATCTCTTTCATTTTATTTGGGGATGAGTCCTTGAAGCTGCAAGTAATTTGTTGGATTAATTTCTAGCAGGGTTGTGTCGGTACCAATTTTTTTCGATTCTTGGTACCGATTCCTAAAAATCGGTTCTCGGTACCGGTACCTAAAATGATATAATATAGGCCCTTTGTCAACAGCGCCAGATATTCATCTATCTTTTGGTAATACTGTAAGTATATCAACTTTTAAATTATCAAAAGAATGCATTCTTTGTACTAAATCATTTATTTTATTTTAAATAAAAATAAAAGGTAGGTATTGTACAAAATATAAAAGTGTTTTTCAAAGTGTTCCTGTTGAAACAGCAAGACAATCTCGATTCTCGACACCGGAACTGAACCTGCGCAGTGCTGCAATGCGCACTGTTTCATACTTACTATTTAGAGATGGGATGATGAAACAATAGGAAAATGGAATGTGTCTACTTTTTATAAACTTGTTTCGTGTTTCAGTGTACTACTGTAACAATAATTTAATTAAACTTATAGTGTTGTCTCCCAATTAAAACTGACTCTAGTCTTTAACGCAGTAAATTTAAATCAAATCAAACGTCACGATTGCGAAATCTGAGTCGGCATTTTAATCTAAACAGCAGACGAAAATTTAATAACGGTAAGGTAACCTGTCTTGCCAACTTAATTGTGCTATGTCGCTTTACTTAAGTTGATTAATTTATTTGAGTGAATCGTTCTCATATAATTAACTTCTCAAGATCGAACGAAATTATTAATATAGCAAATACATCAATGTCTGTATTCATTTGGTGTAAGGAATATGTTTTACTCCGATAAAGCTAGCAGACGAGACAGCGATTTCATAATTTTTACAAATGACGTATAGGCCTAATATGTACTCGTCCCGTGACCTTACATCTGCATACGTACATCAAACGTCTTACACTGTTTTTACTAACCAGATATAAAATTCTTAGTGGCGAAAGTATATAAAATTATATTTGAGAAATTGGATAACGGAATAAAGAATTCCATCTTGCAATCGTATTTATTTTATTCAAGGATCACTGTCTTTACGTCTTTGCCGTCTACGAGTATATTTTAGAAGGCCGGCCGACCGGACACGGACAATAGATACTGTATTCATAAGTCGTACGTTTTACACTAAACACATGTTATATTTATGTTCCTTTTCATTCAAAACTATGTTTACATAAGTCTTATTTTTAAATGTATTGGTTTATTTGTTGTATTTTAATAACATACGTCCAGCGGTATTAAATTAATTTTAAGGACGATTTTTATTTTTTATAATAATTGGCAGCTCTTGGTACCGACTTTAAACCATCGGTTCTCGGTACCGGTACTTTTCACAAGACATAATAGTTAGAATTTCTTATTTAATACATATAGTAGTAGACAATAGTAACAATAAAAAATTAAAAAATACACTCTACCAATCTCTCTCAAACTTTTTTCTGTGCATGAAAAATCTGTCACTTCAAAACAACGGATTTTCAACAAAATTATACCACACCACACGAAATTTGTCTTTCGTAGGAAAATTATATTTTCTTCAAAACTACTGCATTCAGACAATACATTTTTTTAAATTCACATTTTTGAGTAAATGACATTGAGCTTAGAGAACAAACACATGCCCATGCATATCTATTTCCCATCTACGACTAATTTTTTTTTATCTGCTCTTCTTATGCATAAACAAGCTTTAAAATTTTGGAAACGTGCAAAAACACACATCACCATCATATCCATTTTACACTTTCATGTTAGTTTTATTCATGTGACGATACATTGAGTAATAGTTTAAATTTGTATAGTCCATTATTTATTTCTGCTTTTATTTATTATAACCCTGCAATGATAACCGCTCAAGTTTTTTGCCTCAAAAAAAAAAAAAGGAAAAAAGTATTTATTATTATATTAATCCATATTATATTTCTATTAAGTAGGATTCAAAAACCACTAGGTACAATTTCCCAAATACACCTTTATTTAAATCGCTACATATGTTTTGCCGTTAAGCATCTTCTGGCTACTAATTGAAATAAAGCAATGTATAAACTAAAAATTTACATACAAACAACAAAGGAATGGGTTATAACAAGGGTGAGGAATTGAGGAAAATTTGTTCATTTAGTTTACAAATATTACTTTTTAAACTGATCTATTAATTTCTAAACATTCTAAATTATTAAGTCTCCTATTGGTTCTATATGTATTAATTTATAAATTTAATTTTGGGTCAAACTTGAATAAGGAATTAACTCTCCTAGATATTTTCAGATAGTTACAGTAAACCCCGATTATCTGCGAGTGCCGCGAATATTTTTTTAAATTACGGACCTCAAAACAACCAATATTAATTTTTAATCCGAGCCTAAAAAAAAAAGATAATACAATAGACCATACAGAATGAAGGTTGAAAATTATGTTGTATTGACAAGTTTATTGTATATTGTCATGTTTTGTTTTGGACATGATTTCACATTCTCTGAAAACTGACCTTAATGGTCTGAGTGCACTTATGATATTGCGTCTTCATGGGATTACATCAAACTCTCAACATTTGTTAAATCACGGAGGAAACTCTTTCTGGGTATCGAAACAGATGTTAACCAAAACATTTGTGAAGAAGAGAATGAAGTCATGCCGACCGCTACACTTATTGACCTAGTGGCATCCGTTCCGGGAGGTGAGAATGCCAACGAAGAAAACATAATAGAGTGGCTGGAACGTGACGCAAGTGAATCGGGATTGAACGACTGACTGACGTAGACATAACGGATAAAGCAATGGGAGTGAACGAGAACGAAGAAAAACAAAATGAAAGTAAAGAAGACGAGGCGTTTGCGTGGATGACACACTGTTTTACAGCACGTAGACAGATTGCTTCAATATTAGAGGAACAAGATGGCAAAAAAAACTCATAATCTAGAATAAAGAAAAGGTGTTTCCAAAGCAAGAAGCAAAAACAAGTGACTGATTTTTATTAAATGAGTGACTGTGAACACTTTTTGTACATACAGTATTATTTTTTGTTTACTGTTCTTTATTTTAACGATTCAGATGTAGAGCACAGGTTTCTGCTGTACTGTACATATTATGTACTCTTAAAGTTATGTTTTTTTGTTCAACAAAACAAAGTTTTTATGTTGAAATATTTTTTTGTGTTTGCACCTCATTTTTATTTTTTTTCCGGGTTACCCGCGATTTTTGCTATCCACAGTGCCCTTGCCACGCAAATTTCACAAGTAATCGAGCTTTACTGTAGTTTTATTATGTTTTTTAATAATATAACAGGCCTATATATAGAAATTAAATTACGTGTAATAAATCAAAATGATATTTACCTTACAAATCTTTTCTTTCGGATGTGTTAAAAGTGCCGGGAAATGTGATAGTGCATCACAATTTAACACAGTTTGTGTCTGTTCATCTGTGCCTGTGACGATATTTCCTACTGCTCGTAACGCTGCAGTTTGCACCTAAACAATCATTATACAATTAAATAAATTTAACAATTAGAGAAAATCTAAAAAATTTTCCATAAAACCATTAAGTAAAACAAAAGTAAGTGTAACTTGTAATATTCAATATATTTGAGTTTGACGCTTTTCTAGCAAGTTACCCAAAGGACATTTAGAAATCAGGATGAAAGGTGTCTGAATGTTTTTAAAAGGTAAGAATGGAGGGAAATGAGATGGGTAGAGTGAGGAATGTGGAGGTACTGGAAAGTTGAGTATAAGAAATTACAAAGAAAGGAAGAGAAATTGGATATGAAGAGGATGCTTGCTAGTGGATGCACTAAGAAAGAAAGGAAGAGGCTGGAGAAGATACCGGATGCAAGGCAGAAAAGAATGACGCAGACAAGAGAGCGTGGACACATTATCTACTACTCACCTAAAGAACAATTACATAGAATTAATAATTTACTAACTTAATTTTTGTTATTGTGAACTCAGTTCTAAATTTATTCAGTAAAATTGCCTATTTAAGAATTGTTTTGTCTTATATTTAAATTAA